>JAKSZU010000009.1:94713840-94723840 GCA_026018925.1 Tupaia tana
GACAGGAGATATGAAAAGGGTTTTCCTACCACGTGGGTTTTGTATGCTGGAGGCCCAGTTAGGAGTGGGACATCTTCATTTCTCCCAGCATGTCTAGATCTCAGGAGCCATTGAGCAGGCTTTCTCTTGAAGAAGGGCTGATCACGTGGGTTTTGTATGCTGGAGGCCCAGTTAGGAGTGGGACATCTTCATTTCTCCCAGCATGTCTAGATCTCAGGAGCCATTGAGCAGGCTTTCTCTTGAAGAAGGGCTGTTCTGGGAGGAGCAGAGGGGATTATTAACAAAACAAGGGCCTAGGAGGGAGGGGCCAAAGGGCCCTGTAAGAAGCCTCACCTTAAAAAATTCTAAAAAGCAAAAATTAAAAAAAAAGACAGACAGACAGACAGACAGAGAGAGAGAGAGAGAGAGAGTGTGAGAGGTAGAGAGAGACAAAGACTGATTCAAAGACATGAGATATGAAAAGGGTTTTCCTACCACGTGGGTTTTGTATGCTGGAGGCCCAGTTAGGAGTGGGACATCTTCATTTCTCCCAGCATGTCTAGATCTCAGGAGCCATTGAGCAGGCTTTCTCTTGAAGAAGGGCTGTTCACGTGGGTTTTGTATGCTGGAGGCCCAGTTAGGAGTGGGACATCTTCATTTCTCCCAGCATGTCTAGATCTCAGGAGCCATTGAGCAGGCTTTCTCTTGAAGAAGGGCTGTTCTGGGAGGAGCAGAGGGGATTATTAACAAAACAAGGGCCTAGGAGGGAGGGGCCAAAGGGCCCTGTAAGAAGCCTCACCTTAAAAAATTCTAAAAAGCAAAAATTAAAAAAAAAAGACAGACAGACAGACAGACAGACAGAGAGAGAGAGAGAGTGTGAGAGGTAGAGAGAGACAAAGACTGATTCAGAGACAGGAGATATGAAAAGGGTTTTCCTACCACGTGGGTTTTGTATGCTGGAGGCCCAGTTAGGAGTGGGACATCTTCATTTCTCCCAGCATGTCTAGATCTCAGGAGCCATTGAGCAGGCTTTCTCTTGAAGAAGGGCTGTTCACGTGGGTTTTGTATGCTGGAGGCCCAGTTAGGAGTGGGACATCTTCATTTCTCCCAGCATGTCTAGATCTCAGGAGCCATTGAGCAGGCTTTCTCTTGAAGAAGGGCTGTTCACGTGGGTTTTGTATGCTGGAGGCCCAGTTAGGAGTGGGACATCTTCATTTCTCCCAGCATGTCTAGATCTCAGGAGCCATTGAGCAGGCTTTCTCTTGAAGAAGGGCTGTTCTGGGAGGAGCAGAGGGGATTATTAACAAAACAAGGGCCTAGGAGGGAGGGGCCAAAGGACCCTGTAAGAAGCCTCACCTTAAAAAATTCTAAAAAGCAAAAATTAAAAAAAAAAGACAGACAGACATACAGACAGAGAGAGAGAGAGAGAGTGTGAGAGGTAGAGAGAGACAAAGACTGATTCAGAGACAGGAGATATGAAAGGGGTTTTCCTACCAAGTGGGTTTTGTATGCTGGAGGCCCAGTTAGGAGTGGGACATCTTCATTTCTCCCAGCATGTCTAGATCTCAGGAGCCATTGAGCAGGCTTTCTCTTGAAGAAGGGCTGTTCACGTGGGTTTTGTATGCTGGAGGCCCAGTTAGGAGTGGGACATCTTCATTTCTCCCAGCATGTCTAGATCTCAGGAGCCATTGAGCAGGCTTTCTCTTGAAGAAGGGCTGTTCTGGGAGGAGCAGAGGGGATTATTAACAAAACAAGGGCCTAGGAGGGAGGGGCCAAAGGGCCCTGTAAGAAGCCTCACCTTAAAAAATTCTAAAAAGCAAAAATTAAAAAAAAAGACAGACAGACAGACAGACAGAGAGAGAGAGAGAGTATGAGAGGTAGAGACAAAGTGATTCAGAGACAGGAGATATGAAAAGGGTTTTCCTACCACGTGGGTTTTGTATGCTGGAGGCCCAGTTAGGAGTGGGACATCTTCATTTCTCCCAGCATGTCTAGATCTCAGGAGCCATTGAGCAGGCTTTCTCTTGAAGAAGGGCTGTTCTGGGAGGAGCAGAGGGGATTATTAACAAAACAAGGGCCTAGGAGGGAGGGGCCAAAGGGCCCTGTAAGAAGCCTCACCTTAAAAAATTCTAAAAAAGCAAAAATTAAAAAAAAAAGACAGACAGACAGACAGACAGACAGACAGAGAGAGTGTGAGAGGTAGAGAGAGACAAAGACTGATTCAGAGACAGGAGATATGAAAAGGGTTTTCCTACCACGTGGGTTTTGTATGCTGGAGGCCCAGTTAGGAGTGGGACATCTTCATTTCTCCCAGCATGTCTAGATCTCAGGAGCCATTGAGCAGGCTTTCTCTTGAAGAAGGGCTGTTCACGTGGGTTTTGTATGCTGGAGGCCCAGTTAGGAGTGGGACATCTTCATTTCTCCCAGCATGTCTAGATCTCAGGAGCCATTGAGCAGGCTTTCTCTTGAAGAAGGGCTGTTCTGGGAGGAGCAGAGGGGATTAATAACAAAACAAAGGCCTAGGAGGGAGGGGCCAAAGGGCCCTGTAAGAAGCCTCACCTTAAAAAATTCTAAAAAGCAAAAATTAAAAAAAAAAGACAGACAGACAGACAGACAGAGAGAGAGAGAGAGAGAGAGAGAGAGAGTGTGATAGGTAGAGAGAGACAAAGACTGATTCAGAGACAGGAGATATGAAAGGGGTTTTCCTACCACGTGGGTTTTGTATGCTGGAGGCCCAGTTAGGAGTGGGACATCTTCATTTCTCCCAGCATGTCTAGATCTCAGGAGCCATTGAGCAGGCTTTCTCTTGAAGAAGGGCTGTTCACGTGGGTTTTGTATGCTGGAGGCCCATTTAGGATTGGGACATCTTCATTTCTCCCAGCATGTCTAGACCTCAGAAGCCATTGAGCAGGCTTTCTCTTGAAGAAGGGCTGTTCTGGGAGGAGCAGAGGGGATTATTAACAAAACAAGGGCCTAGGAGGGAGGGACCAAAGGGCCCTGTAAGAAGCCTCACCTTAAAAAATTCTAAAAAGCAAAAATTAAAAAAAAAAGACAGACAGACAGACAGACAGACAGAGAGAGAGAGAGAGATAGAGAGTGTGAGAGGTAGAGAGAGACAAAGACTGATTCAAAGACAGGAGATATGAAAAGGGTTTTCCTACCACGTGGGTTTTGTATGCTGGAGGCCCAGTTAGGAGTGGGACATCTTCATTTCTCCCAGCATGTCTAGATCTCAGGAGCCATTGAGCAGGCTTTCTCTTGAAGAAGGGCTGTTCACGTGGGTTTTGTATGCTGGAGGCCCAGTTAGGAGTGGGACATCTTCATTTCTCCCAGCATGTCTAGATCTCAGGAGCCATTGAGCAGGCTTTCTCTTGAAGAAGGGCTGTTCTGGGAGGAGCAGAGGGGATTATTAACAAAACAAGGGCCTAGGAGGGAGGGGCCAAAGGGCCCTGTAAGAAGCCTCACCTTAAAAAATTCTAAAAAGCAAAAATTAAAAAAAAAAGACAGACAGACAGACAGACAGACAGAGAGAGAGAGAGAGTGTGAGAGGTAGAGAGAGACAAAGACTGATTCAGAGACAGGAGATATGAAAAGGGTTTTCCTACCACGTGGGTTTTGTATGCTGCAGGCCCAGTTAGGAGTGGGACATCTTCATTTCTCCCAGCATGTCTAGATCTCAGGAGCCATTGAGCAGGCTTTCTCTTGAAGAAGGACTGTTCACGTGGGTTTTGTATGCTGGAGGCCCAGTTAGGAGTGGGACATCTTCATTTCTCCCAGCATGTCTAGATCTCAGGAGCCATTGAGCAGGCTTTCTCTTGAAGAAGGGCTGTTCTGGGAGGAGCAGAGGGGATTATTAACAAAACAAGGGCCTAGGAGGGAGGGGCCAAAGGGCCCTGTAAGAAGCCTCACCTTAAAAAATTCTAAAAAGCAAAAATTAAAAAAAACAGACAGACAGACAGACAGAGAGAGAGAGAGAGAGAGAGTGTGAGAGGTAGAGAGAGACAAAGACTGATTCAGAGACAGGAGATATGAAAGGGGTTTTCCTACCACGTGGGTTTTGTATGCTGGAGGCCCAGTTAGGAGTGGGACATCTTCATTTCTCCCAGCATGTCTAGATCTCAGGAGCCATTGAGCAGGCTTTCTCTTGAAGAAGGGCTGTTCACGTGGGTTTTCTATGCTGGAGGCCCAGTTAGGAGTGGGACATCTTCATTTCTCCCAGCATGTCTAGACCTCAGGAGCCATTGAGCAGGCTTTCTCTTGAAGAAGGGGTGTTCACGTGGGTTTTGTATGCTGGAGGCCCAGTTAGGAGTGGGACATCTTCATTTCTCCCAGCATGTCTAGATCTCAGGAGCCATTGAGCAGGCTTTCTCTTGAAGAAGGGCTGTTCTGGGAGGAGCAGAGGGGATTATTAACAAAACAAGGGCCTAGGAGGGAGGGGCCAAAGGGCCCTGTAAGAAGCCTCACCTTAAAAAATTCTAAAAAGCAAAAATTAAAAAAAAAGACAGACAGACAGACAGACAGAGAGAGAGAGAGAGTATGAGAGGTAGAGACAAAGTGATTCAGAGACAGGAGATATGAAAAGGGTTTTCCTACCACGTGGGTTTTGTATGCTGGAGGCCCAGTTAGGAGTGGGACATCTTCATTTCTCCCAGCATGTCTAGATCTCAGGAGCCATTGAGCAGGCTTTC
This sequence comes from Tupaia tana, assembly GCA_026018925.1. Classification (NCBI taxonomy): domain Eukaryota; kingdom Metazoa; phylum Chordata; class Mammalia; order Scandentia; family Tupaiidae; genus Tupaia; species Tupaia tana. The sequence goes on from JAKSZU010000009.1 coordinate 94,718,508, forward strand.
TCTTGAAGAAGGGCTGTTCACGTGGGTTTTGTATGCTGGAGGCCCAGTTAGGAGTGGGACATCTTCATTTCTCCCAGCATGTCTAGATCTCAGGAGCCATTGAGCAGGCTTTCTCTTGAAGAAGGGCTGTTCTGGGAGGAGCAGAGGGGATTATTAACAAAACAAGGGCCTAGGAGGGAGGGGCCAAAGGGCCCTGTAAGAAGCCTCACCTTAAAAAATTCTAAAAAGCAAAAATTAAAAAAAAGACAGACAGACAGACAGACAGACAGAGAGAGAGAGAGAGAGAGAATGTGAGAGGTAGAGAGAGACAAAGACTGATTCAGAGACAGGAGATATGAAAAGGGATTTCCTACCACGTGGGTTTTGTATGCTGGAGGCCCAGTTAGGAGTGGGACATCTTCATTTCTCCCAGCATGTCTAGATCTCAGGAGCCATTGAGCAGGCTTTCTCTTGAAGAAGGGCTGTTCACGTGGGTTTTCTATGCTGGAGGCCCAGTTAGGAGTGGGACATCTTCATTTCTCCCAGCATGTCTAGATCTCAGGAGCCATTGAGCAGGCTTTCTCTTGAAGAAGGGCTGTTCTGGGAGGAGCAGAGGGGATTATTAACAAAACAAGGGCCTAGGAGGGAGGGGCCAAAGGGCCCTGTAAGAAGCCTCACCTTAAAAAATTCTAAAAAGCAAAAATTAAAAAAAAAAAGACAGACAAACAGACAGAGAGAGAGAGAGAGAGAGAGTGTGAGAGGTAGAGAGAGACAAAGACTGATTGAGAGACTGGAGATATGAAAAGGGTTTTCCTACCACGTGGGTTTTGTATGCTGGAGGCCCAGTTAGGAGTGGGACATCTTCATTTCTCCCAGCATGTCTAGATCTCAGGAGCCATTGAGCAGGCTTTCTCTTGAAGAAGGGCTGTTCTGGGAGGAGCAGAGGGGATTATTAACAAAACAAGGGCCTAGGAGGGAGGGGCCAAAGGGCCCTGTAAGAAGCCTCACCTTAAAAAATTCTAAAAAGCAAAAATTAAAAAAAAAAAGACAGACAGACAGACAGAGAGAGAGAGAGAGAGAGAGTGTGAGAGGTAGAGAGAGACAAAGACTGATTCAGAGACAGGAGATATGAAAAGGGATTTCCTACCACGTGGGTTTTGTATGCTGGAGGCCCAGTTAGGAGTGGGACATCTTCATTTCTCCCAGCATGTCTAGATCTCAGGAGCCATTGAGCAGGCTTTCTCTTGAAGAAGGGCTGTTCTGGGAGGAGCAGAGGGGATTATTAACAAAACAAGGGCCTAGGAAGGAGGGGCCAAAGGGCCCTGTAAGAAGCCTCACCTTAAAAAATTCTAAAAAGCAAAAATTAAAAAAAAAAAGACAGACAGACAGACAGAGAGAGAGAGAGAGAGAGAGTGAGAGGTAGAGAGAGACAAAGACTGATTCAGAGACAGGAGATATGAAAAGGGTTTTCCTACCACGTGGGTTTTGTATGCTGGAGGCCCAGTTAGGAGTGGGACATCTTCATTTCTCCCAGCATGTCTAGATCTCAGGAGCCATTGAGCAGGCTTTCTCTTGAAGAAGGGCTGTTCTGGGAGGAGCAGAGGGGATTATTAACAAAACAAGGGCCTAGGAGGGAGGGGCCAAAGGGCCCTGTAAGAAGCCTCACCTTAAAAAATACTAAAAAGCAAAAATTAAAAAAAAAAGACAGACAGACAGACAGACAGAGAGAGAGAGAGAGTGTGTGAGAGGTAGAGAGAGACCAAGACTGATTCAGAGACAGGAGATATGAAAAGGGTTTTCCTACCACGTGGGTTTTGTATGCTGGAGGCCCAGTTAGGAGTGGGACATCTTCATTTCTCCCAGCATGTCTAGATCTCAGGAGCCATTGAGCAGGCTTTCTCTTGAAGAAGGGCTGTTCACGTGGGTTTTGTATGCTGGAGGCCCAGTTAGGAGTGGGACATCTTCATTTCTCCCAGCATGTCTAGATCTCAGGAGCCATTGAGCAGGCTTTCTCTTGAAGAAGGGCTGTTCTGGGAGGAGCAGAGGGGATTATTAACAAAACAAGGGCCTAGGAGGGAGGGGCCAAAGGGCCCTGTAAGAAGCCTCACCTTAAAAAATTCTAAAAAGCAAAAATTAAAAAAAAAGACAGACAGACAGACAGACAGAGAGAGAGAGAGAGAGAGAGTGTGAGAGGTAGAGATAGACAAAGACTGATTCAAAGACATGAGATATGAAAAGGGTTTTCCTACCACGTGGGTTTTGTATGCTGGAGGCCCAGTTAGGAGTGGGACATCTTCATTTCTCCCAGCATGTCTAGATCTCAGGAGCCATTGAGCAGGCTTTCTCTTGAAGAAGGGCTGTTCACGTGGGTTTTGTATGCTGGAGGCCCAGTTAGGAGTGGGACATCTTCATTTCTCCCAGCATGTCTAGATCTCAGGAGCCATTGAGCAGGCTTTCTCTTGAAGAAGGGCTGTTCTGGGAGGAGCAGAGGGGATTATTAACAAAACAAGGGCCTAGGAGGGAGGGGCCAAAGGGCCCTGTAAGAAGCCTCACCTTAAAAAATTCTAAAAGCAAAAATTAAAAAAAAAAGACAGACAGACAGACAGACAGACAGAGAGAGAGAGAGAGAGAGTGTGAGAGGTAGAGAGAGACAAAGACTGATTCAGAGACAGGAGATATGAAAGGGGTTTTCCTACCAAGTGGGTTTTGTATGCTGGAGGCCCAGTTAGGAGTGGGACATCTTCATTTCTCCCAGCATGTCTAGATCTCAGGAGCCATTGAGCAGGCTTTCTCTTGAAGAAGGGCTGTTCACGTGGGTTTTGTATGCTGGAGGCCCAGTTAGGTGTGGGACATCTTCATTTCTCCCAGCATGTCTAGATCTCAGGAGCCATTGAGCAGGCTTTCTCTTGAAGAAGGGCTGTTCTGGGAGGACCAGAGGGGATTATTAACAAAACAAGGGCCTAGGAGGGAGGGGCCAAAGGGCCCTGTAAGAAGCCTCACCTTAAAAAATTCTAAAAAGCAAAAATTAAAAAAAAAGACAGACAGACAGACAGACAGAGAGAGAGAGAGAGTATGAGAGGTAGAGACAAAGTGATTCAGAGACAGGAGATATGAAAAGGGTTTTCCTACCACGTGGGTTTTGTATGCTGGAGGCCCAGTTAGGAGTGGGACATCTTCATTTCTCCCAGCATGTCTAGATCTCAGGAGCCATTGAGCAGGCTTTCTCTTGAAGAAGGGCTGTTCTGGGAGGAGCAGAGGGGATTATTAACAAAACAAGGGCCTAGGAGGGAGGGGCCAAAGGGCCCTGTAAGAAGCCTCACCTTAAAAAATTCTAAAAAAGCAAAAATTAAAAAAAAAAGACAGACAGACAGACAGACAGACAGAGAGAGAGAGAGAGTGTGAGAGGTAGAGAGAGACAAAGACTGATTCAGAGACAGGAGATATGAAAAGGGTTTTCCTACCACGTGGGTTTTGTATGCTGGAGGCCCAGTTAGGAGTGGGACATCTTCATTTCTCCCAGCATGTCTAGATCTCAGGAGCCATTGAGCAGGCTTTCTCTTGAAGAAGGGCTGTTCACGTGGGTTTTGTATGCTGGAGGCCCAGTTAGGAGTGGGACATCTTCATTTCTCCCAGCATGTCTAGATCTCAGGAGCCATTGAGCAGGCTTTCTCTTGAAGAAGGGCTGTTCTGGGAGGAGCAGAGGGGATTAATAACAAAACAAAGGCCTAGGAGGGAGGGGCCAAAGGGCCCTGTAAGAAGCCTCACCTTAAAAAATTCTAAAAAGCAAAAATTTAAAAAAAAAGACAGACAGACAGACAGACAGAGAGAGAGAGAGAGAGAGAGAGAGAGTGTGATAGGTAGAGAGAGACAAAGACTGATTCAGAGACAGGAGATATGAAAGGGGTTTTCCTACCACGTGGGTTTTGTATGCTGGAGGCCCAGTTAGGAGTGGGACATCTTCATTTCTCCCAGCATGTCTAGATCTCAGGAGCCATTGAGCAGGCTTTCTCTTGAAGAAGGGCTGTTCACGTGGGTTTTGTATGCTGGAGGCCCATTTAGGATTGGGACATCTTCATTTCTCCCAGCATGTCTAGACCTCAGAAGCCATTGAGCAGGCTTTCTCTTGAAGAAGGGCTGTTCTGGGAGGAGCAGAGGGGATTATTAACAAAACAAGGGCCTAGGAGGGAGGGGCCAAAGGGCCCTGTAAGAAGCCTCACCTTAAAAAATTCTAAAAAGCAAAAATTAAAAAAAAAGACAGACAGACAGACAGACAGACAGAGAGAGAGAGAGAGATAGAGAGTGTGAGAGGTAGAGAGAGACAAAGACTGATTCAAAGACAGGAGATATGAAAAGGGTTTTCCTACCACGTGGGTTTTGTATGCTGGAGGCCCAGTTAGGAGTGGGACATCTTCATTTCTCCCAGCATGTCTAGATCTCAGGAGCCATTGAGCAGGCTTTCTCTTGAAGAAGGGCTGTTCACGTGGGTTTTGTATGCTGGAGGCCCAGTTAGGAGTGGGACATCTTCATTTCTCCCAGCATGTCTAGATCTCAGGAGCCATTGAGCAGGCTTTCTCTTGAAGAAGGGCTGTTCTGGGAGGAGCAGAGGGGATTATTAACAAAACAAGGGCCTAGGAGGGAGGGGCCAAAGGGCCCTGTAAGAAGCCTCACCTTAAAAAATTCTAAAAAGCAAAAATTAAAAAAAAAAGACAGACAGACAGACAGACAGACAGAGAGAGAGAGAGAGTGTGAGAGGTAGAGAGAGACAAAGACTGATTCAGAGACAGGAGATATGAAAAGGGTTTTCCTACCACGTGGGTTTTGTATGCTGCAGGCCCAGTTAGGAGTGGGACATCTTCATTTCTCCCAGCATGTCTAGATCTCAGGAGCCATTGAGCAGGCTTTCTCTTGAAGAAGGACTGTTCACGTGGGTTTTGTATGCTGGAGGCCCAGTTAGGAGTGGGACATCTTCATTTCTCCCAGCATGTCTAGATCTCAGGAGCCATTGAGCAGGCTTTCTCTTGAAGAAGGGCTGTTCTGGGAGGAGCAGAGGGGATTATTAACAAAACAAGGGCCTAGGAGGGAGGGGCCAAAGGGCCCTGTAAGAAGCCTCACCTTAAAAAATTCTAAAAAGCAAAAATTAAAAAAAAAAGACAGACAGACAGACAGAGAGAGAGAGAGAGAGAGAGTGTGAGAGGTAGAGAGAGACAAAGACTGATTCAGAGACAGGAGATATGAAAGGGGTTTTCCTACCACGTGGGTTTTGTATGCTGGAGGCCCAGTTAGGAGTGGGACATCTTCATTTCTCCCAGCATGTCTAGATCTCAGGAGCCATTGAGCAGGCTTTCTCTTGAAGA
>JAKSZU010000009.1:94726340-95006340 GCA_026018925.1 Tupaia tana
TAGGAGGGAGGGGCCAAAGGGCCCTGTAAGAAGCCTCACCTTAAAAAATTCTAAAAAGCAAAAATTAAAAAAAAAGACAGACAGACAGACAGATAGACAGAGAGAGAGAGAGAGTGTGAGAGGTAGAGAGAGACAAAGACTGATTCAGAGACAGGAGATATGAAAAGGGTTTTCCTACCACGTGGGTTTTGTATGCTGCAGGCCCAGTTAGGAGTGGGACATCTTCATTTCTCCCAGCATGTCTAGATCTCAGGAGCCATTGAGCAGGCTTTCTCTTGAAGAAGGACTGTTCACGTGGGTTTTGTATGCTGGAGGCCCAGTTAGGAGTGGGACATCTTCATTTCTCCCAGCATGTCTAGATCTCAGGAGCCATTGAGCAGGCTTTCTCTTGAAGAAGGGCTGTTCTGGGAGGAGCAGAGGGGATTATTAACAAAACAAGGGCCTAGGAGGGAGGGGCCAAAGGGCCCTGTAAGAAGCCTCACCTTAAAAAATTCTAAAAAGCAAAAATTAAAAAAAAAAGACAGACAGACAGACAGAGAGAGAGAGAGAGAGAGAGTGTGAGAGGTAGAGAGAGACAAAGACTGATTCAGAGACAGGAGATATGAAAGGGGTTTTCCTACCACGTGGGTTTTGTATGCTGGAGGTCCAGTTAGGAGTGGGACATCTTCATTTCTCCCAGCATGTCTAGATCTCAGGAGCCATTGAGCAGGCTTTCTCTTGAAGAAGGGCTGTTCACGTGGGTTTTCTATGCTGGAGGCCCAGTTAGGAGTGGGACATCTTCATTTCTCCCAGCATGTCTAGACCTCAGGAGCCATTGAGCAGGCTTTCTCTTGAAGAAGGGCTGTTCTGGGAGGAGCAGAGGGGATTATTAACAAAACAAGGGCCTAGGAGGGAGGGGCCAAAGGGCCCTGTAAGAAGCCTCACCTTAAAAAATTCTAAAAAGCAAAAATTAAAAAAAAAAGACAGACAGACAGACAGACAGAGAGAGAGAGAGAGTGTGAGAGGTAGAGAGAGACAAAGACTGATTCAAAGACAGGAGATATGAAAAGGGTTTTCCTACCACGTGGGTTTTGTATGCTGGAGGCCCAGTTAGGAGTGGGACATCTTCATTTCTCCCAGCATGTCTAGATCTCAGGAGCCATTGAGCAGGCTTTCTCTTGAAGAAGGGCTGTTCGTGTGGGTTTTGTATGCTGGAGGCCCAGTTAGGAGTGGGACATCTTCATTTCTCCCAGCATGTCTAGATCTCAGGAGCCATTGAGCAGGCTTTCTCTTGAAGAAGGGCTGTTCTGGGAGGAGCAGAGGGGATTATTAACAAAACAAGGGCCTAGGAGGGAGGGGCCAAAGGGCCCTGTAAGAAGCCTCACCTTAAAAAATTCTAAAAAGCAAAAATTAAAAAAAAAGACAGACAGACAGACAGACAGAGAGAGAGAGAGTGTGTGAGAGGTAGAGAGAGACAAAGACTGATTCAGAGACAGGAGATATGAAAAGGGTTTTCCTACCACGTGGGTTTTGTATGCTGGAGGCCCAGTTAGGAGTGGGACATCTTCATTTCTCCCAGCATGTCTAGATCTCAGGAGCCATTGAGCAGGCTTTCTCTTGAAGAAGGGCTGTTCACGTGGGTTTTGTATGCTGGAGGCCCAGTTAGGAGTGGGACATCTTCATTTCTCCCAGCATGTCTAGATCTCAGGAGCCATTGAGCAGGCTTTCTCTTGAAGAAGGGCTGTTCTGGGAGGAGCAGAGGGGATTAATAACAAAACAAAGGCCTAGGAGGGAGGGGCCAAAGGGCCCTGTAAGAAGCCTCACCTTAAAAAATTCTAAAAAGCAAAAATTAAAAAAAAAAGACAGACAGACAGACAGACAGATAGAGAGAGAGAGAGAGAGTGTGTGAGAGGTAGAGAGAGACAAAGACTGATTCAGAGACAGGAGATATGAAAAGGGTTTTCCTACCACGTGGGTTTTGTATGCTGGAGGCCCAGTTAGGAGTGGGACATCTTCATTTCTCCCAGCATGTCTAGATCTCAGGAGACATTGAGCAGGCTTTCTCTTGAAGAAGGGCTGTTCACGTGGGTTTTGTATGCTGGAGGCCCAGTTAGGAGTGGGACATCTTCATTTCTCTCAGCATGTCTAGATCTCAGGAGCCATTGAGCAGGCTTTCTCTTGAAGAAGGGCTGTTCTGGGAGGAGCAGAGGGGATTATTAACAAAACAAGGGCCTAGGAGGGAGGGGCCAAAGGGCCCTGTAAGAAGCCTCACCTTAAAAAATTCTAAAAAGCAATAATTAAAAAAAAAAGACAGACAGACAGACAGACAGACAGACAGAGAGAGAGAGAGTGTGAGAGGTAGAGAGATACAAAGACTGATTCAGAGACAGGAGATATGAAAAGGGATTTCCTACCACGTGGGTTTTGTATGCTGGAGGCCCAGTTAGGAGTGGGACATCTTCATTTCTCCCAGCATGTCTAGATCTCAGGAGCCATTGAGCAGGCTTTCTCTTGAAGAAGGGCTGTTCTGGGAGGAGCAGAGGGGATTATTAACAAAACAAGGGCCTAGGAAGGAGGGGCCAAAGGGCCCTGTAAGAAGCCTCACCTTAAAAAATTCTAAAAAGCAAAAATTAAAAAAAAAAAGACAGACAGACAGACAGAGAGAGAGAGAGAGAAAGAGAGAGTGAGAGGTAGAGAGAGACAAAGACTGATTCAGAGACAGGAGATATGAAAAGGGTTTTCCTACCACGTGGGTTTTGTATGCTGGAGGCCCAGTTAGGAGTGGGACATCTTCATTTCTCCCAGCATGTCTAGATCTCAGGAGCCATTGAGCAGGCTTTCTCTTTAAGAAGGGCTGTTCTGGGAGGAGCAGAGGGGATTATTAACAAAACAAGGGCCTAGGAGGGAGGGGCCAAAGGGCCCTGTAAGAAGCCTCACCTTAAAAAATTCTAAAAAGCAAAAATTAAAAAAAAAAAAGACAGACAGACAGACAGACAGAGAGAGAGAGAGAGTGTGTGAGAGGTAGAGAGAGACAAAGACTGATTCAGAGACAGGAGATATGAAAAGGGTTTTCCTACCACGTGGGTTTTGTATGCTGGAGGACCAGTTAGGAGTGGGACATCTTCATTTCTCCCAGCATGTCTAGATCTCAGGAGCCATTGAGCAGGCTTTCTCTTGAAGAAGGGCTGTTCACGTGGGTTTTGTATGCTGGAGGCCCAGTTAGGAGTGGGACATCTTCATTTCTCCCAGCATGTCTAGATCTCAGGAGCCATTGAGCAGGCTTTCTCTTGAAGAAGGGCTGTTCTGGGAGGAGCAGAGGGGATTATTAACAAAACAAGGGCCTAGGAGGGAGGGGCCAAAGGGCCCTGTAAGAAGCCTCACCTTAAAAAATTCTAAAAAGCAAAAATTTAAAAAAAAGACAGACAGACAGACAGACAGAGAGAGAGAGAGAGAGAGAGAGAGGGTGTGAGAGGTAGAGAGAGACAAAGACTGATTCAAAGACATGAGATATGAAAAGGGTTTTCCTACCACGTGGGTTTTGTATGCTGGAGGCCCAGTTAGGAGTGGGACATCTTCATTTCTCCCAGCATGTCTAGATCTCAGGAGCCATTGAGCAGGCTTTCTCTTGAAGAAGGGCTGTTCACGTGGGTTTTCTATGCTGGAGGCCCAGTTAGGAGTGGGACATCTTCATTTCTCCCAGCATGTCTAGATCTCAGGAGCCATTGAGCAGGCTTTCTCTTGAAGAAGGGCTGTTCTGGGAGGAGCAGAGGGGATTATTAACAAAACAAGGGCCTAGGAGGGAGGGGCCAAAGGGCCCTGTAAGAAGCCTCACCTTAAAAAATTCTAAAAAGCAAAAATTAAAAAAAAAAGACAGACAGACAGACAGACAGAGAGAGAGAGAGAGAGAGTGTGAGAGGTAGAGAGAGACAAAGACTGATTCAGAGACAGGAGATATGAAAGGGGTTTTCCTACCAAGTGGGTTTTGTATGCTGGAGGCCCAGTTAGGAGTGGGACATCTTCATTTCTCCCAGCATGTCTAGATCTCAGGAGCCATTGAGCAGGCTTTCTCTTGAAGAAGGGCTGTTCACGTGGGTTTTGTATGCTGGAGGCCCAGTTAGGAGTGGGACATCTTCATTTCTCCCAGCATGTCTAGATCTCAGGAGCCATTGAGCAGGCTTTCTCTTGAAGAAGGGCTGTTCTGGGAGGAGCAGAGGGGATTATTAACAAAACAAGGGCCTAGGAGGGAGGGGCCAAAGGGCCCTGTAAGAAGCCTCACCTTAAAAAATTCTAAAAAGCAAAAATTAAAAAAAAGACAGACAGACAGACAGACAGACAGAGAGAGAGAGAGAGTGTGAGAGGTAGAGAGAGACAAAGACTGATTCAGAGACAGGAGATATGAAAAGGGTTTTCCTACCACGTGGGTTTTGTATGCTGGAGGCCCAGTTAGGAGTGGGACATCTTCATTTCTCCCAGCATGTCTAGATCTCAGGAGCCATTGAGCAGGCTTTCTCTTGAAGAAGGGCTGTTCACGTGGGTTTTGTATGCTGGAGGCCCAGTTAGGAGTGGGACATCTTCATTTCTCCCAGCATGTCTAGATCTCAGGAGCCATTGAGCAGGCTTTCTCTTGAAGAAGGGCTGTTCTGGGAGGAGCAGAGGGGATTAATAACAAAACAAAGGCCTAGGAGGGAGGGGCCAAAGGGCCCTGTAAGAAGCCTCACCTTAAAAAATTCTAAAAAGCAAAAATTAAAAAAAAAAGACAGACAGACAGACAGACAGAGAGAGAGAGAGAGAGAGAGAGTGTGATATGTAGAGAGAGACAAAGACTGATTCAGAGACAGGAGATATGAAAGGGGTTTTCCTACCACGTGGGTTTTGTATGCTGGAGGCCCAGTTAGGAGTGGGACATCTTCATTTCTCCCAGCATGTCTAGATCTCAGGAGACATTGAGCAGGCTTTCTCTTGAAGAAGGGCTGTTCACGTGGGTTTTGTATGCTGGAGGCCCAGTTAGGAGTGGGACATCTTCATTTCTCTCAGCATGTCTAGATCTCAGGAGCCATTGAGCAGGCTTTCTCTTGAAGAAGGGCTGTTCTGGGAGGAGCAGAGGGGATTATTAACAAAACAAGGGCCTAGGAGGGAGGGGCCAAAGGGCCCTGTAAGAAGCCTCACCTTAAAAAATTCTAAAAAGCAATAATTAAAAAAAAAAGACAGACAGACAGACAGACAGACAGACAGAGAGAGAGAGAGTGTGAGAGGTAGAGAGATACAAAGACTGATTCAGAGACAGGAGATATGAAAAGGGATTTCCTACCACGTGGGTTTTGTATGCTGGAGGCCCAGTTAGGAGTGGGACATCTTCATTTCTCCCAGCATGTCTAGATCTCAGGAGCCATTGAGCAGGCTTTCTCTTGAAGAAGGGCTGTTCTGGGAGGAGCAGAGGGGATTATTAACAAAACAAGGGCCTAGGAAGGAGGGGCCAAAGGGCCCTGTAAGAAGCCTCACCTTAAAAAATTCTAAAAAGCAAAAATTAAAAAAAAAAAGACAGACAGACAGACAGAGAGAGAGAGAGAGAAAGAGAGAGTGAGAGGTAGAGAGAGACAAAGACTGATTCAGAGACAGGAGATATGAAAAGGGTTTTCCTACCACGTGGGTTTTGTATGCTGGAGGCCCAGTTAGGAGTGGGACATCTTCATTTCTCCCAGCATGTCTAGATCTCAGGAGCCATTGAGCAGGCTTTCTCTTTAAGAAGGGCTGTTCTGGGAGGAGCAGAGGGGATTATTAACAAAACAAGGGCCTAGGAGGGAGGGGCCAAAGGGCCCTGTAAGAAGCCTCACCTTAAAAAATTCTAAAAAGCAAAAATTAAAAAAAAAAAGACAGACAGACAGACAGACAGAGAGAGAGAGAGAGTGTGTGAGAGGTAGAGAGAGACAAAGACTGATTCAGAGACAGGAGATATGAAAAGGGTTTTCCTACCACGTGGGTTTTGTATGCTGGAGGACCAGTTAGGAGTGGGACATCTTCATTTCTCCCAGCATGTCTAGATCTCAGGAGCCATTGAGCAGGCTTTCTCTTGAAGAAGGGCTGTTCACGTGGGTTTTGTATGCTGGAGGCCCAGTTAGGAGTGGGACATCTTCATTTCTCCCAGCATGTCTAGATCTCAGGAGCCATTGAGCAGGCTTTCTCTTGAAGAAGGGCTGTTCTGGGAGGAGCAGAGGGGATTATTAACAAAACAAGGGCCTAGGAGGGAGGGGCCAAAGGGCCCTGTAAGAAGCCTCACCTTAAAAAATTCTAAAAAGCAAAAATTTAAAAAAAAGACAGACAGACAGACAGACAGAGAGAGAGAGAGAGAGAGAGGGTGTGAGAGGTAGAGAGAGACAAAGACTGATTCAAAGACATGAGATATGAAAAGGGTTTTCCTACCACGTGGGTTTTGTATGCTGGAGGCCCAGTTAGGAGTGGGACATCTTCATTTCTCCCAGCATGTCTAGATCTCAGGAGCCATTGAGCAGGCTTTCTCTTGAAGAAGGGCTGTTCACGTGGGTTTTCTATGCTGGAGGCCCAGTTAGGAGTGGGACATCTTCATTTCTCCCAGCATGTCTAGATCTCAGGAGCCATTGAGCAGGCTTTCTCTTGAAGAAGGGCTGTTCTGGGAGGAGCAGAGGGGATTATTAACAAAACAAGGGCCTAGGAGGGAGGGGCCAAAGGGCCCTGTAAGAAGCCTCACCTTAAAAAATTCTAAAAAGCAAAAATTAAAAAAAAAAGACAGACAGACAGACAGACAGAGAGAGAGAGAGAGAGAGTGTGAGAGGTAGAGAGAGACAAAGACTGATTCAGAGACAGGAGATATGAAAGGGGTTTTCCTACCAAGTGGGTTTTGTATGCTGGAGGCCCAGTTAGGAGTGGGACATCTTCATTTCTCCCAGCATGTCTAGATCTCAGGAGCCATTGAGCAGGCTTTCTCTTGAAGAAGGGCTGTTCACGTGGGTTTTGTATGCTGGAGGCCCAGTTAGGAGTGGGACATCTTCATTTCTCCCAGCATGTCTAGATCTCAGGAGCCATTGAGCAGGCTTTCTCTTGAAGAAGGGCTGTTCTGGGAGGAGCAGAGGGGATTATTAACAAAACAAGGGCCTAGGAGGGAGGGGCCAAAGGGCCCTGTAAGAAGCCTCACCTTAAAAAATTCTAAAAAGCAAAAATTAAAAAAAAGACAGACAGACAGACAGACAGACAGAGAGAGAGAGAGAGTGTGAGAGGTAGAGAGAGACAAAGACTGATTCAGAGACAGGAGATATGAAAAGGGTTTTCCTACCACGTGGGTTTTGTATGCTGGAGGCCCAGTTAGGAGTGGGACATCTTCATTTCTCCCAGCATGTCTAGATCTCAGGAGCCATTGAGCAGGCTTTCTCTTGAAGAAGGGCTGTTCACGTGGGTTTTGTATGCTGGAGGCCCAGTTAGGAGTGGGACATCTTCATTTCTCCCAGCATGTCTAGATCTCAGGAGCCATTGAGCAGGCTTTCTCTTGAAGAAGGGCTGTTCTGGGAGGAGCAGAGGGGATTAATAACAAAACAAAGGCCTAGGAGGGAGGGGCCAAAGGGCCCTGTAAGAAGCCTCACCTTAAAAAATTCTAAAAAGCAAAAATTAAAAAAAAAAGACAGACAGACAGACAGACAGAGAGAGAGAGAGAGAGAGAGAGTGTGATATGTAGAGAGAGACAAAGACTGATTCAGAGACAGGAGATATGAAAGGGGTTTTCCTACCACGTGGGTTTTGTATGCTGGAGGCCCAGTTAGGAGTGGGACATCTTCATTTCTCCCAGCATGTCTAGATCTCAGGAGCCATTGAGCAGGCTTTCTCTTGAAGAAGGGCTGTTCACGTGGGTTTTGTATGCTGGAGGCCCAGTTAGGAGTGGGACATCTTCATTTCTCCCAGCATGTCTAGACCTCAGAAGCCATTGAGCAGGCTTTCTCTTGAAGAAGGGCTGTTCTGGGAGGAGCAGAGGGGATTATTAACAAAACAAGGGCCTAGGAGGGAGGGGCCAAAGGGCCCTGTAAGAAGCCTCACCTTAAAAAATTCTAAAAAGCAAAAATTTAAAAAAAAAGACAGACAGACAGACAGACAGACAGACAGAGAGAGAGAGAGAGAGTGTGTGAGAGGTAGAGAGAGACAAAGACTGATTCAGAGACAGGAGATATGAAAAGGGTTTTCCTACCACGTGGGTTTTGTATGCTGGAGGCCCAGTTAGGAGTGGGACATCTTCATTTCTCCCAGCATGTCTAGATCTCAGGAGCCATTGAGCAGGCTTTCTCTTGAAGAAGGGCTGTTCACGTGGGTTTTGTATGCTGGAGGCCCAGTTAGGAGTGGGACATCTTCATTTCTCCCAGCATGTCTAGATCTCAGGAGCCATTGAGCAGGCTTTCTCTTGAAGAAGGGCTGTTCTGGGAGGAGCAGAGGGGATTATTAACAAAACAAGGGCCTAGGAGGGAGGGGCCAAAGGGCCCTGTAAGAAGCCTCACCTTAAAAAATTCTAAAAAGCAAAAATTAAAAAAAAAAGACAGACAGACAGACAGACAGAGAGAGAGAGAGAGAGAGAGAGAGAGTGTGAGAGGTAGAGAGAGACAGAGACTGATTCAGAGGCAGGAGATATGAAAGGGGTTTTCCTACCACGTGGGTTTTGTATGCTGGAGGCCCAGTTAGGAGTGGGACATCTTCATTTCTCCCAGCATGTCTAGATCTCAGGAGCCATTGAGCAGGCTTTCTCTTGAAGAAGGACTGTTCACGTGGGTTTTCTATGCTGGAGGCCCAGTTAGGAGTGGGACATCTTCATTTCTCCCAGCATGTCTAGATCTCAGGAGCCATTGAGCAGGCTTTCTCTTGAAGAAGGGCTGTTCTGGGAGGAGCAGAGGGGATTATTAACAAAACAAGGGCCTAGGAGGGAGGGGCCAAAGGGCCCTGTAAGAAGCCTCACCTTAAAAAATTCTAAAAAGCAAAAATTAAAAAAAAAGACAGACAGACAGACAGACAGAGAGAGAGAGAGAGTATGAGAGGTAGAGACAAAGTGATTCAGAGACAGGAGATATGAAAAGGGTTTTCCTACCACGTGGGTTTTGTATGCTGGAGGCCCAGTTAGGAGTGGGACATCTTCATTTCTCCCAGCATGTCTAGATCTCAGAAGCCATTGAGCAGGCTTTCTCTTGAAGAAGGGCTGTTCACGTGGGTTTTGTATGCTGGAGGCCCAGTTAGGAGTGGGACATCTTCATTTCTCTCAGCATGTCTAGATCTCAGGAGCCATTGAGCAGGCTTTCTCTTGAAGAAGGGCTGTTCTGGGAGGAGCAGAGGGGATTATTAACAAAACAAGGGCCTAGGAGGGAGGGGCCAAAGGGCCCTGTAAGAAGCCTCACCTTAAAAAATTCTAAAAAGCAATAATTAAAAAAAAAAGACAGACAGACAGACAGACAGACAGAGAGAGAGAGAGAGTGTGAGAGGTAGAGAGAGACAAAGACTGATTCAGAGACAGGAGATATGAAAAGGGTTTTCCTACCACGTGGGTTTTGTATGCTGGAGGCCCAGTTAGGAGTGGGACATCTTCATTTCTCCCAGCATGTCTAGATCTCAGGAGCCATTGAGCAGGCTTTCTCTTGAAGAAGGGCTGTTCTGGGAGGAGCAGAGGGGATTATTAACAAAACTAGGGCCTAGGAGGGAGGGGCCAAAGGGCCCTGTAAGAAGCCTCACCTTAAAAAATTCTAAAAAGCAAAAATTAAAAAAAAAGACAGACAGACAGACAGAGAGAGAGAGAGAGAGAGAGTGTGTGAGAGGTAGAGAGAGACAAAGACTGATTCAGAGACAGGAGATATGAAAAGGTTTTCCTACCACGTGGGTTTTGTATGCTGGAGGCCCAGTTAGGAGTGGGACATCTTCATTTCTCCCAGCATGTCTAGATCTCAGGAGCCATTGAGCAGGCTTTCTCTTGAAGAAGGGCTGTTCTGGGAGGAGCAGAGGGTATTATTAACAAAACAAGGGCCTAGGAGGGAGGGGCCAAAGGGCCCTGTAAGAAGCCTCACCTTAAAAAATTCTAAAAAGCAAAAATTAAAAAAAAAAGACAGACAGACAGACAGACAGAGAGAGAGAGAGAGTGTGAGAGGTAGAGAGAGACCAAGACTGATTCAGAGACAGGAGATATGAAAAGGGTTTTCCTACCACGTGGGTTTTGTATGCTGGAGGCCCAGTTAGGAGTGGGACATCTTCATTTCTCCCAGCATGTCTAGATCTCAGGAGCCATTGAGCAGGCTTTCTCTTGAAGAAGGGCTGTTCTGGGAGGAGCAGAGGGGATTATTAACAAAACAAGGGCCTAGGAGGGAGGGGCCAAAGGGCCCTGTAAGAAGCCTCACCTTAAAAAATTCTAAAAAGCAAAAATTAAAAAAAAAGACAGACAGACAGACAGACAGAGAGAGAGAAAGAGAGAGAGAGTGTGAGAGGTAGAGAGAGACAAAGACTGATTCAGAGACAGGAGATATGAAAAGGTTTTCCTACCACGTGGGTTTTGTATGCTGGAGGCCCAGTTAGGAGTGGGACATCTTCATTTCTCCCAGCATGTCTAGATCTCAGGAGCCATTGAGCAGGCTTTCTCTTGAAGAAGGGCTGTTCTGGGAGGAGCAGAGGGGATTATTAACAAAACAAGGGCCTAGGAGGGAGGGGCCAAAGGGCTCTGTAAGAAGCCTCACCTTAAAAAATTCTAAAAAGCAAAAATTAAAAAAAAAGACAGACAGAGAGACAGACAGAGAGAGAGAGAGTGTGTGAGAGGTAGAGAGAGACAAAGACTGATTCAGAGACAGGAGATATGAAAAGGGTTTTCCTACCACGTGGGTTTTGTATGCTGGAGGCCCAGTTAGGAGTGGGACATCTTCATTTCTCCCAGCATGTCTAGATCTCAGGAGCCATTGAGCAGGCTTTCTCTTGAAGAAGGGCTGTTCTGGGAGGAGCAGAGGGGATTATTAACAAAACAAGGGCCTAGGAGGGAGGGGCCAAAGGGCCCTGTAAGAAGCCTCACCTTAAAAAATTCTAAAAAGCAAAAATTAAAAAAAAAAAGACAGACAGACAGACAGACAGAGAGAGAGAGAGAGTGTGAGAGGTAGAGAGAGACAAAGACTGATTCAGAGACAGGAGATATGAAAAGGGTTTTCCTACCACGTGGGTTTTGTATGCTGGAGGCCCAGTTAGGAGTGGGACATCTTCATTTCTCCCAGCATGTCTAGATCTCAGGAGCCATTGAGCAGGCTTTCTCTTGAAGAAGGGCTGTTCACGTGGGTTTTGTATGCTGGAGGCCCAGTTAGAGTGGGACATCTTCATTTCTCCCAGCATGTCTAGATCTCAGGAGCCATTGAGCAGGCTTTCTCTTGAAGAAGGGCTGTTCTGGGAGGAGCAGAGGGGATTATTAACAAAACAAGGGCCTAGGAGGGAGGGGCCAAAGGGCCCTGTAAGAAGCCTCACCTTAAAAAATTCTAAAAAGCAAAAATTAAAAAAAAAAGACAGACAGACAGAGAGAGAGAGAGAGAGAGCGTGTGAGAGGTAGAGAGAGACAAAGACTGATTCAGAGACAGGAGATATGAAAAGGGTTTTCCTACCACGTGGGTTTTGTATGCTGGAGGCCCAGTTAGGAGTGGGACATCTTCATTTCTCCCAGCATGTCTAGATCTCAGGAGCCATTGAGCAGGCTTTCTCTTGAAGAAGGGCTGTTCACGTGGGTTTTCTATGCTGGAGGCCCAGTTAGGAGTGGGACATCTTCATTTCTCCCAGCATGTCTAGATCTCAGGAGCCATTGAGCAGGCTTTCTCTTGAAGAAGGGCTGTTCACGTGGGTTTTGTATGCTGGAGGCCCAGTTAGGAGTGGGACATCTTCATTTCTCCCAGCATGTCTAGATCTCAGGAGCCATTGAGCAGGCTTTCTCTTGAAGAAGGGCTGTTCACGTGGGTTTTGTATGCTGGAGGCCCAGTTAGGAGTGGGACATCTTCATTTCTCCCAGCATGTCTAGATCTCAGGAGCCATTGAGCAGGCTTTCTCTTGAAGAAGGGCTGTTCACGTGGGTTTTGTATGCTGGAGGCCCAGTTAGGAGTGGGACATCTTCATTTCTCCCAGCATGTCTAGATCTCAGGAGCCATTGAGCAGGCTTTCTCTTGAAGAAGGGCTGTTCTGGGAGGAGCAGAGGGGATTATTAACAAAACAAGGGCCTAGGAGGGAGGGGCCAAAGGGCCCTGTAAGAAGCCTCACCTTAAAAATTTCTAAAAAGCAAAAATTAAAAAAAAAAAGACAGACAGACAGACAGACAGACAGAGAGAGAGAGAGTGTGAGAGGTAGAGAGAGACAAAGACTGATTCAGAGACAGGAGATATGAAAATGGTTTTCCTACCACGTGGGTTTTGTATGCTGGAGGCCCAGTTAGGAGTGGGACATCTTCATTTCTCCCAGCATGTCTAGATCTCAGGAGCCATTGAGCAGGCTTTCTCTTGAAGAAGGGCTGTTCACGTGGGTTTTGTATGCTGGAGGCCCAGTTAGGAGTGGGACATCTTCATTTCTCCCAGCATGTCTAGATCTCAGGAGCCATTGAGCAGGCTTTCTCTTGAAGAAGGGCTGTTCACGTGGGTTTTGTATGCTGGAGGCCCAGTTAGGAGTGGGACATCTTCATTTCTCCCAGCATGTCTAGATCTCAGGAGCCATTGAGCAGGCTTTCTCTTGAAGAAGGGCTGTTCACGTGGGTTTTGTATGCTGGAGGCCCAGTTAGGAGTGGGACATCTTCATTTCTCCCAGCATGTCTAGATCTCAGGAGCCATTGAGCAGGCTTTCTCTTGAAGAAGGCTTATATTTTTATGTATAGAGATCATTACATAATTAAAATTATAGAATTTATACTGACATATTTTATCACAATTTTCATTTGCTTTATGGCAACATTTTTCTGATGAGAATTCTCCATCTGCCTTTTTTCCTATTCATTTAATCCCATTTTCATGTAGTATTTCTGTATATATACTGTGCTAAAAGTTTGCTTATTTTTGTTTAATTTGATAACAACTTTAATTGCAATAAATTTTCTATAAACCAACTATTTGCAGGATACACATGTGGAGAGAAAATCAGAGCCATGATCCAAGTTAGCAGAAATTTTTACTTATGCTATAGGGCTGTTGTGTATGTGAGTTTTTTTAGTCTCTTCGTTTTCCCAGCCAGTAGATACAGAAAACTGTAGGGCTTATCATAACACAAAGACTCTCCTTCCCACTCTTTCACTGGTTGCTTATCCTTCAGTTTTTCCTTCATTGCTTCTCAAAAGCAAACCAAGTCCAGGCAAGTTCCCTTTATCACTTCTTGTTGTAAAGATTTGTACCTCAGGGTGTGCCCTTCACCTTAGAGCACTGTACTTTGCTGGTTTTTCCTGACTCTATATTTTTCACTTTCTTTCTTGCTCGCTTGTTTTCTTCTTTCTTTATTATGAGAGAGAGAAATTGACAGGAATCTCTGACAGGGTCTTGACATACTGCTATATTCCCTCCAGCCTTTCAGCCAACCAAGAGCATGGGCATACCCATAGGTATGCCTGGCTTGTTCAGGTTGACCTGGAATCTGAACCATGGACTTTCCCATATGGCTCTAATATTGTGCAGTGGTGCCCTACTGCCTGTGCTACTGTGTCTAGACCCTATTTTTACTTTTAAAACATATGTGTGTGTGTGTATATATATATATATATATATATATATACACACACACATATAAAATACATATAAAATAGAGTGTAAGCTGTATGAGGGTAGATACTGTATCTGCTTTTGCTTTCCTTTGTATTTCTGATACCTGGCACATAATAGATCTTTGGTTAATGTATGAAAGAACAAATGAAAAATATGTACGTGCGGGACCAGCATTTAGCGTAATGGCTATGTTGCTGGACTCCCATGTAGTTGACCGTGGTTCGAGTCTCGGACCCGGTGGCTTAAACTCACACCGGGTGCGTGTGCGTGCATGCCCAAGATCCCAAGAGGAGAATGGAGGAGAAGGGATTGTGGCATGGCCATCCCCTGGGGGGTGATTTCTCACTTTCTGTCTCTCCGTCTCTATCTTACTGGCGAGTGCACACGCCGTATAGAAAAAAAAAATCAAAAAAAGGAAAAAAAATATGTATGTGTGTATGAAGGCATAAATCATTTATAAAGTCTTAGGAGAATACACACCAAACTTAATATTTGCCATCTCAGAGGTTAATGGGACAGGGATCAATGAGTTAAGGGATTTTTACTCTTCATTTTATTTCTGTTTGAATCGATTAATGAACATGTAATACTTTAATCATTCAAACACAAATATATCTAGAAAAATTATTCTGAGTTGCTGAAAGTTTCTATTACTTAAAACTGTATTTTTAATGAAATAATGTCTAAAATTATTAGCAATGTAAATAATTAAGCTACCAACTCTAAATAGATAAATTAAGGGAAAAACAAAGCTGGTGCATCATAAACTGCTTGGGGAAACTTTTAAAATGCCATTCTTGGGACTAGCAGATGGTGTAATGGTTACATCACTGGACTCCCATGTAGTGGACCACAGTTCAAGTCGTGGACCCAGCAATTTAAACTCACACTGGCCACGTATACATGCATGCCCAAAATCCCAAGAAGAGAATGGAGAAGGGATTGTTGTGTGGCCATTCCCCCAAGGGTTGATTTCTTGCTTTCTGTCTCTGTTGCTCTCTATCTCACCAGGGAGTACATGCACCCTATAGCAAAAATCTCTCTCTCAGGACCAGCAGTTAGCGTAATGGCTATGTCGCTGGACTCCCACGTAGTCGACCGCGGTTCACGTCCCGGACCCAGTGGCTTAAACTCACGCCGGGCACGTGTGCGTGTGTGCCCAGGATCCCGAGAGGAGAATGGAGAAGGGATTGCGGTGTGGCCATCCCCCCTGGGGGGTGACTTCTCACTTTCTGTCTCTCTGTCTCTGTCTGTCTGGCGAGCTCACATGCCCTATAGCAAAAACCTCTCCAAAAAAAAAAAAAATCTCTTTCTCTAAAATGAAAAAAAAATGCCATTCTTTCCATTATTTTAAAGTCTATTCCAAATCATAGTTCATTAAGAACAGTATAAACAGTGCCTACAGTTTTAGTGCTGTAGTAATTGGCTTTCACAAAAGGATTAACCCTGATGCTTCATTATATTAGTGACCTCAGGAAAGCAGCTCACCACATTCATTTGACAAAGTCTTTATTAAATTCCTAAGGGCTAGTAGATATTGTAGAAATAAGGAAATGTATGACTGTCTCTGTCCTTAAGAAATTTACAGTGCAGAAAGGTCAGAAACATAATCAATTACATACATACAAGGAAAATGAAGTAACTTTACTTCACTTCTAGTAGTACAGAGTATATGGAACCACAGGAAAAGAAAAGATCCATTCAGAAAAGTGATATTTAAACTTCCTCTTCAAGACTAAATGGCATTGGGGCCGGCAGATGGCATGGTAGTTAAAGGCACTGGACTCCCGCATAGCCGACCACAGTTCAAGTCCCAGACCTGGCAGCTTGCTCTTTCTCTCTCTGGTCAAAATTGAAAAATAATGATAATAAAAATTTTTTAATAAAAAAATACTAAATAGTGTTGGACCAGCAGGTGGTGTGGTGGTTAAAACACTGCACTCCCACATGGCTGACCACAGATCAAATCCCAGACCTGGTGATTTGTTTTCTCACTTTCCATCTCTCTCTCTTTCTGTGTCTCTCTCTGGTTAGTGTACATGTCCTATAGCAAAACTTAAAATAATAATAATGACAATAAATTAAATAAGTAATTATTTTAAAAAGGATAAATTGTATTTTGAAGTAATTATTTACTTAATTTTATATATTATTACGATTTTGTGGGGAGGAGAGGTTTTTTTTGTCTTTTTTTTTTTTTTTTTTTTTTTTTTTTTTGCTATAGGGCGCGTGCACTCGCCAGACAGACAGAGAGAGACATAGAGACAGAAAGCGAGAAATCACCCCCCAGGGGGGATGGTCACACCGCAGCCCCTTCTCCTCCATTCTCCTCTCAGGATCTTGGGCACGCACGCACACGCGCCCGGCGTGAGTTTTAAGCCACCGGGTCCGGGACGCGAACCGCGGTCGACTACATGGGAGTCCAGCGACATAGCCATTACGCTAACTGCTGGTTCCCTGTCTCATTTCCTCTTTTTATAAACTCACCAGGACTCAATAATGGAGGCCTCAACCTAACCATCCAGTCACTAATCTCACCCAATCACTAAAGACCCCACCCTTTAACACAATAATTGGCTCATGTTTCTACCCTCTTAAATCCCATTACAACCAAATCTCAACAAATAAAATTCAGGGGATATCAAAACTATAGCAAGCTATGAGAAGAAGATTCCTCATGGCTCCTGTGAACTAGTTATTTCAGGGGACAAGAGAAGTGAAGATTTTCTACTGATAATTCAGCCTCCAGCAAACAAGCTAGCGTGACAGGAGAAGTGAGGCCTTCCTTCAGAAGAAGATTCCTCATGGTTCCTATGAACTAGTTATTTCAGGGGACAAGAGAAATGAAGATTTTCTACTGATAATTCAGCCTCCAGCAAACAAGCTAGCGTGTGATCACAACAGAATGGCAAAGAGATTCCAGATCATGGAAAATCTCATGTTGTATGCTGTAATGATGTACAGTGAATGAACGTAAATAAATAAATTTAAATTAAAAAAAAATAGCAAGCTGTGACTGGCAGGTCAGATTTCCCCCGGGGAAGGCGGAGAGGAGACTTAAAGGGAAGTTGGGATTGAACCAAAGATAATGTTGTTATAGTGATAAGACACTCTACACCTTACTAACTTGCAGGAGCCCACAGCTTCTGAATTTATTATTCTGACTCTGAAAAGAGACTTCCTTTTCAGGGTCTCCATCGAAGATTATTACTTTTGGCTGTTGCTAGGAGCATCCTGTGAGTCATACTATATAATCGCTGAACATTAGGGATAGAAGTAATCTTAGTAATTTAATTTATTTTTCTTTCTTTCTTTCTTTCTTTCTTTTTTTTTTTTTTGAGAAGTTTTTGCTATAGGGTACATGTGCTCGCCAGAAAGACAGAGAGACAGAAAGTGAGAAATCACCCCCCCCAGGGGGAATGGCCATGCCGCGATCCCCTCTCCTCCATTCTCCTCTTGGGATCTTGGGCACGCATGCACACGCACCCGGCATGAGTTTAAGACATCGAGTCTGGATTCAAACCGCGGTTGACTACGTGGGAGTCCAGTGACATAGCCATTACACCAAATGCTGGTCCCAGTAATTTGATTTCTTAAAGCTCCTTACTATGTAATTTGTGTTAAATTTTTATTGCAAAAACATGTAGAGAATAGTACTTCGTTGTTTAATAGGTCATCTCAAGGAATCATTTTACTTATCTCCATTTTGACCTTGGTATAATGTATTCACCAAATGTCATCATTGCAAGTCTTAGTGATTATGGCAAACAAGGCAAACCTCCTGAGAGCTTTTAGAACAAAGTCCAGTATGAGTCTTCTCCAAGCAGAAATTCAGTTCAGTTTGGTATACAGAGGATCATCTATATTTTCACATATTATATATTTATATGTAGTTCAGCCTATAACTAGAAAGGTTATTCTAATTTATCTAAATGCAATAGGTAAAAGCTACTATTTAACAAGATTCATGTTGGATTAAAAATATTTTTTGTCTACTTATTTATTATACACAACACACCTGAACTAAATGCTTATTCTTTAAGTAGGCAGTCTTTGATTGGTTCCTCCACTGGCTTAATAACTAGCAGTCAGTCATAGGTTACTTTTGTCCCAGAGATTAGTTCTCCTAAACTAAGACATTCTCAGAGATGATCATTTTGAGATCAGACAAGGGAAAATGCAATTGGAGCTGATCCTCAGGCACATAACACAAAATGACAGAACTTGAGTGGATTTTCTAGGATACATTTTTAGGCCACAACTTGGGCCCCAGAAATAGAAGAACCCAAGTTTAGAATTAATTCCCCAGAGGATATTAAACAACTAGGTCTGATATTAGTTGATTCTAAAAGTCTTCATGTTTGACAGTATTCCGTTTGAGTTATGTTTCAAAGACGGCATGAGTTCATCCAAATGATTCAAACTAATACTCTAATAGTAGTGAGTAGGAATTTTGATACACAACTATGGAACCAATGAAGAAAATAGTAGGGGTCCCAGGTTCAGGAGACAGGTTTGTTATGGGTCCCAGATATTTATAGTAATATATACTACTACTTCTCACAAGTGCCTGATATAATTAGAAATGTCATTAAAATCTCCCTGTTCCTAACATATATCCCATTATAATTTGCTTTTACAAAATAAGATATAAATGGGAGTTTTTCTGTACAATTATCTTGACATATCTCCTGATCACAGTAAGATGTGTACTACAGCTCTTCTACAAACATTCATTAGTTATTTATACAGGGTTTTCCAAACTTTAAACTTAAGTCCATACCCTAACTGATGCATGTATAGAATAATACATGTATCAATAGATAGAATACAAATTCTTTTCAAGTGCACTTGTGGCATTTACTAAAACATATCATATACTGAGCCAAAAATCAAGTTTCAACAAATTTCAAAGGATTGAAATCATACCAAGTATTATATGTTATTTGAAGAAAGAATAAATCAAGAAAGCAACAACAGAAAGATGATTAGAAACCCCTCCCCCACTGTTGGAAATCAAAAAGAAATGTTTCTAAATAATTCATCAGTGTCTTCCAGCCCAACACCTAGTGAAGCAAAAATCTATGTGCATCTGAAGTGGACCCAGCCCTGCTCTTTTAACTGAAAAGTCTCTGCTCCAAACCTCATCTTCCAGCCCAACACCTAGTGAAGTGAAAATCCATGTGCATCTGAGGTGGGCCCAGCATTCATCCTTTAACTGAAAAGCCTCTGCTCCAAACATCATCTTCTAGTCCAACACCTAGTAAAGTGAGAATTCATGTGCATCTGAGGTGGGCCGAAACCTGCTCCTTTAACTGAAAAGCCTCTGTTCCAAACCTTGTCTTCCAGCGCAATGCCTAGCAAAGCGAGCTTCCACACATTGAGTGTCTAGATTGGTCTAGGTGCATGGTAAGCAAAAAATCTGAATATTGTTGGGGTCATAGAAAGCCCAACCCCCACTGAACTGCTACAGAAAGGGAGAAACTCATCTTCATAAATCTGAATTCACATCTCTTTCTGTGGATACCACATTGCAAAACACAATAGTCGAGGAGAATTGAAATAGAAATATCTCCCAGTAAAGTGAAGCATATGAACTTACAGTTGCAGAAATCTCCAACAAATTAGCCAAACGTGAATATACCACCAAATGACTAAAAATCAGAGAAAAGAGACTACAAAGTGAGCAGGAGGGAGAAATACAGAGCTATAGAAAGTGTGACTCATCTCCTCCCACACACCTCTGAATTCTTAGTTAAAATCCCACAGCTCAGCCCAGGTGCACCTGTTCTTTAGAAACTGGGAGGCCTTTGTAAAATCCAGTTTCATCAACAAAAGTGCAGATTGCTGGATGAGAGTCAGGGAAATGGAACTGCAGATATATCATGAGTCATCTCCTCCCACATGCCTCTACACTCAGAATTAAATCCAAGAAAGTAGGAAGTAGCGTATAATCCATCAGATGACCAGAAACCACTGCAGAGGCACAAGAAATATGGGAAACTAAGAAAATATCTCTCCCCAAAGGGAAAAGAACAGGTCTTCATCATCTACAGACAGTACAATGGAACTCATGGAAATATCAGATAAAGAATTTAGAATATTCATAGTGACAAAGCTAACATAGATACAAGAGAAGAAACACAATGAACTCCAGAAAATGAAGAGAAAAGAGACAATGAGTTCCAGGAGGTGAGGAAGTGCTTACATGATCTGAAAGAGGAAGTACACACCATAACAAAGAATCAAATGGAACTGTTAGAGATGAAGACTGTAATATAGGATATCAAAACCTTTCTTGAAATTATTAAAAATGAATTATATTATGCAGAAGACCAAATCTCAGAGGTAGAAGACAGAATCTCTAATCTAGAAAAATTCACCAGAAAGACAGAGAAAATAACCCCCCAAAATGAGAATAATATATGAGTAATGCTAGATATCATTAAACATCCAAACATCCAGATAATCAGTATCCCAAAAGGTCAAGAAATGAATAAGGGGATTTACAGTCTATTCCATGAAATACTGGAAGAAAACTTTCCAAACCTAGAGGGGCATTCAAATATCCAGACCCAAGAAATACCAAGGATCTCACATAGAATCAACCCAAGAAGATCTTCTCCAGGGCATATCATAGCCAGATTGACCAAAACCATAGACAAAGACAAGATATTGAAATTGACAAGAGAGAAAGGTCAAGTTACTTTCAAAGGATATCCCATCAGGTTAACCTCCGACCTCTCGGCGGAAACAATGCAAGCAAGGAAAAAATGGGAAAATATATTCAAGTGTTAAGTGAAAAAAAAATTTTCAACCAAGAATACTATATCTGGCAAGATTATCCTTTATATGGGAAGAAAAGCCCAAAACATTCTCAGATAAACAAAACCTGAAGGAATTTACCAACACCAGACCAGCTCTTTGAGAAGTTCTGAAGGGAGTGCTATACCAGGAAAACTAAAGACGACAGACAAAATAAGAGAGCAAAAGATGACCAAGAAAAATGCCAACTTAATGGGAGGGACAAGTCTGGAAATAATAATAATGTTGAATGTTAACTTCCAAGATTTAAATGAGAAGATCAGACCATAGTAACACTGAAAATTCAACAAAAGAGAGAAACTACATGAGACTGAACTGGTGAAATAGAATTCTATGACTTTTGTCTAAAACATTACTGATTTTTTTTTATGCTTTGCTCCCAGATTTAAGGATTTTGGCTTTCTTGTGAGTCATTGATAGGTTCAGAAATTTGTTAATTTTTTTTTTATTTTTTTAAATTGAAACATAAACTTTTCTCCCTTTCTGACCCTTTTGCAACTGGAAAATATTTGCGAACATTCTTATTTTGTGGCAGAATGGTTATTTGCAATAAGTTCAATAATAAAATAGTATCTGTTGCCTTGCATCAGAAATTGAATCCTTATGGGGCTTTGTGCAAATAACAGACCAAATTGAGACTAACCTTTTTTTTTTTTTTTTTTTTTTTGCAAATAAGCTAGTTGATAACTCTCTTAAGTAAAAGGAAAAATGGAGAGAGAAAAAAAAATGTTTCATAAGAAAATTACAGTGCATTTGTCACTAGATTTTAGCTTTGTCCATAGTTTTACTTTATGATCTTTTGTGAATCAATAAAATGTGAAAAAAAAAGTTTAGTATGGGACCAGCAGTTGGCGTAATGGCTATGTCGCTGGACTCCTATGTAGTCGACCATGGTTCGAATCCCGTACCCAGTGACTTAAACTCACACCAGACACGTGTGCTTGTGTGCCCAAGATCCCGAGAGGAGAATGGAGGAGAAGGGACTGTGGCATGGCCATCACCCCTGCGGGGTGATTTCTCACTTTCTGTCTCTGTCTTTCTGGTGAGCACACATGCCCTATAGCAAAAAACTCTCAAAAAAAAAAAAAAAGAAATTAAAGAAAGAAAAATTGGGACCAGCAGTTAGCATAATGGCTATGTCACTGGACTCCCATGTAGTCGACCGCGGTTCACGTCCCAGATCCAGTGGCTTAAAACTCACGCCGGGCGCATGTGCGTGCGTGCCCAAGATCCCAAGAGGAGAATGGAGGAGAAGGGATTGCAGCGTGGCCATCCTCCCTGGGGGGTGATTTCTCGCTTTCTGTCTCTCTATCTCTCTCTGTCTTTCTGGTGAGCGCACAAGCCCTATAGCAAAAACCTTCCAAAAAAAAAAAGAAAAAGAAAAATTTAGTATGAAAGGGAGGGAAGGAAAAGGGGAAGGAAAAAAAAGTAAAAGTATGTTTAATTGACAAAAAAAAAATTAAAAAAATAAATAACCCATCAGTCAAAGAAGAAATCAAACTGAAAATTATGGAATATATTGAACTTAACAAAACTGAAAATATGACATTGAAATTTGTTGGACACAACTAAAATAAATGGAACTAAATAGCTTTAAATGCCTATATTGGAAAACATGAAGGGTTAAATATCAATGCTTTAAGCTTCTTACTTGAATTTAGGAAAAGAAAAGGAGATTAAACCCAAAGAAAGTAGAAGGAAGAGCATAACAAAGAACAGAAAACAATGAAATAGGAAACAGACATACTGAAAAAAAATCAACAAAGTCAAAAATTGGTTTATTGGAATGACGAATACCATTGCTAAATGCTCAACAAGATGGATTAGGAGAAAAAGAGGGACCAACAGGTTGCCTAGTGGTTAAGGCCACAGTTCAAGTCCCATACCTGGTGGCTTACTTTCTCACTCTCTAACTCTGTCTCACTCTGGCGAGCACACGTGCCCTACAGCAAATTAAAAATTAATAATAACAATAAATAGAATTAAATAAAGACAAAAGGAAAAACAAGCTAGGTGTATGTGCATGCCCAAAATCCTGAGAAGAGAATGGAGGAGAAGGGATTGCGGTGTGACCATCCCCCCTGGGGGAGGTGAGTTCTCACTTTCCCTCTCTCTTTATTTGTCTGTCTCTCTCTGGTGAGCAAACACATCATGTGGCCTAAAACTAAAAGGAAAGAAAAAATAAAAACAGATTACTGATATAGTAATTCAAAAGTGGACATCACTACAAATCTTTCAGATATTAAAAATACAATAAAAAGATATTGTGAACAACTTTATATCGATACATTTGACAATTTAGACAAAAAAATGGACAAATTTCTTGAAAAGTATACCTTCCAAAATTGACCCAAAGAGTCTGAATAGTCCTATTTGAACTATTTTAAATACTCCTGTACCTGTTAAAAAATGAAATCTTGAAGTAAATACATTCCCACCAAGGAAATGAATTCCAAGAAGAAATAATACAGATCCTATACAAGTATCTTTTATAGAAGAAAATAGAGAAAGAGTAACATGTTCACTTTATGAGATCAGAATGACCCTGATGTCAAAACCTGAAAAGGACATTTCAAAAAAAAGAGAAATATAGGTTAATGTCTTAAATGGTAAGTGCAAAGCTCCTAAACAAACTTTAGAAAGTTGAATGCAGCAGTAAGAAGGAACCTACATTATGTTGAAGTAGTGTCGTTTTTTTCAAAAATTCAACATAAAAATACTGTGCACATGAACAAAATAAAGACCAAAAATAATCATATCAATAGATTGAGAAAAAGCTTTTCAAAAATTCAAAATCCATTCATAATGAAAACAAGCTAAGAATAGAAAGTAACTTCTTCAATATGATAAACCTTATCTTTTAAAAATTTAAAAAACTGCTCTCTAGTTTATATTTAATGGTGAAATATAAAAACTTTTCTACTAATGTCAGGCAATCAGACATGGTACACTATTACTATTTCCATTCCACATTGTATTGAAATAATTCCAGGCCTCCTAGTAACCCATTTTACATCTTAGGTCTAATTGATCACACTCTCTGCTGTGCTTTAAAGACCATCTGTTCTTTTAACCTCAGTGGCAGACCCTTTATATAATTCAAGACAATTTCCAATATATTTGCTATGCTCTCTCTTCTTCAGACCAAATACTAAAAAAAGTACCCTAGTTTCTATTTTGCAACCTTTTAGTCATAGTCATTTTCTCCTCAACATTCTTTCCATTAGTGGTTTGTGAATCAGACCATCTGGGATTATAGTCCTGGTGTTCCACTAATTTACTGTGTTTCTCAGCTTTACTTTCCTCATCCAGAAAGTGAGGCTAATAATTCCTTTCCTGTCTATGCATTGGAAGGGAGTTTTTGTCTGAGGGACCTCAGAGTCGATGACTTAGCATCATAGAGACATAGCCAATATGCCATTCTCAGGAGCTGACCATATATTCCTTACAACAACAACAAAAAAGGTAACCTGAAATGAACAAACTCTGGTACATCTAAGTAATAGAATACTTCTCAGTAATAAATGGAATTTAAGTGCATTGGCTAAGTGAAAGGAAAAAAAAAAAAGCCAAACTCAAAAGGTTTTGATTTATTTATATAACGTCCTGGAAAGATAAAACTATAGGAACAGAAAATAGACAGTAGTTTCCAGAGATTAGACATAGGAGGAGGAGTTCACTATATAGGGGCAATTTGAGAGCTTTTTTAGGGTAATAGTTAATGGTGAAATATAAAACCCATACTATCAAAACCCATAGAACTATATGCAACAAAGAAATTATCTAACTACACAATTTTAAGATAAATCAGGATGTGTAAGGAATCCCAGATGGAATTCAGACCGTGACAAATTAATCTAAGTGTATTACAGAGAACTGTTAACTGTACTGAAGTGGGTGGGGAAGAAAGAAGCTGAATTAAGTAACTTTGAAAAACACTATTTCGACTAGATGCAAGACAAAAGACAAAAAGAACTGTATAATACTATACTCAGCAACTTTGTTTTTAATGAAGATATGAACTAGCAATTAAAAAATACATGTATAGTCAGTTCTGCTCTAGCATGACATGTGTTCTTAAAAATTATTGTGCTATACACCATATTAATAGGAAGAAAGATAAAAACCATATGGTCATATCAATTGATGCAGAAAAAAGCATTTGATAAGATACAACATCCCTTCATGATCAAGACTCTCAGCAAAATAGGCATAGAAGGGTCATTTCTCAACACAATAAAAGCTATCTATGAAAAACCCATAGCGAACATCATCCTCAATGGAGAAAAGCTGAAAGCTTTTCCACTAAAAACTGGTACAAGACAAGGATGTCCACTTTCTCCACTCCTCTTCAATATAGTACTGGAAGTCCTGGTCATTGCAATCAGAAAAGAGGAAAAAATAAAAGGCATTCAAATAGGAAAAGAAGAGGTGAAACTCCTCTATTTGCAGATGACATGATTGTATACATAGAAGACCCAATGGTTTCCATAAAAAAAATTTCTGGAAGTAATACATGAATACAGTAACATTGCAGGATACAAAATTAATATCCAGAAATCTATAGCATTTCTGTATATGAACAACAGGCAGACTAAGATAGAACTGAAAAAAGTTGTTCCATTTACCATAGCCACAAAAAGTATAAGATACTTAGGGATAAATCTAACCAAAGAAGTTAAAGACCTCCACAAGGAAAACTATGAGAAGCTAAAAAAAGAAATTGAAAATGACACAAAAAAAGTGGAAGGACATCCCATGTTCCTGAATTGGAAGAATTAATATAATCAAAATGGCAATTCTACCCAAATTAATCTACCTATTTAATGCAATGCCAATCAAAGTATCAGATACATTCTTCACAGATCTAGGAAAGACAATCATAAAGTTTGTCTGGAATCATAAGAGACCCCTTATTGCCAAAGCAGTTCTGCACAAGAAGAGTTGAGTGTTCGGCATCGCACTCCCTGACCCAAAAAATATACTACAAAGCTGTGGTAATCAAAACAGCATGGTACTGGCACAGAAACAGACAGGTGGACCAATGGAACAGAATAGAGTCCCCAGAAATGAATGCTCAAACATACAGCCAACTGATTTTTGACAGGGGGTACCAGTCAATCCAGTGGGAAAAGGAAAACCTCTTCGGCAAATGGTGCTGGCAAAACTGGATCTCCACTTGCCGAAAGATGAGTCTGAATCCCTACCTCTCACCTCTGACAAAAATAAAGTCAAGGTGGATCAAAGATCCAAATCTAAGACCTCAAACTATAAAACTGCTCCTGGAAAACACCGGGGAAACTCTGGGAGACATTGGGGTAGGGAAAGACTTCTTAAATAAGACTCCCAATGCGCAGTCAATAATCCCCAAAATAGACAAGTGGGATTACATCAGACTAAGAAGTTTCTGCATGGCAAAAGACACAGTGATTAGTGTGAATAGACAGCCCTCAGAATGGGAAAATATTTTCGTAAACTATGCATTAGATAAGGGACTCATAACTAGAATTCACAAGGAACTCAAGCAGCTGTTCCAGAAAAAGACAATCAATCCTATTAAAAGATGGGAGAATGAGTTGAAAAAACCACTCTCTAAAGATGACATACGAATAGCTAAAAGGCATATGAAAAAATGCTCAACATCCCTCATTGTAAGAGAAATGCAGATCAAAACAACAATGAGAAATCACCCAACTCCAGTCAGAATGTCTAAGATTAAAAAAACAAAAAATGATAAGTGCTGGCAGGGGTGTGGTGAAAAGGGAACTCTTTTACATTGCTGGTGGGATTGTAAATTGGTCCAACCACTGTGGAGAACAATTTGGAGATTCCTCAAAAATCTACAAATAGAACTATCATATGATCCAGCAATCCCACTCCTTGGTATCTACCTGAAGGACAGAAGAATACTTAATTGGAAAAGTGCTTGCACATCAATGTTTATTGCAGCACTTTTCACGATTGCTAAGTCATGGAAACAACCCAAATGCCCACGAACTGATGAATGGTTAGAAAAACTGTGGCACGTATACTCAATGGAATACTATTCATCCATAAAAAACGACAAAACCCTGGCTTTTGAAAGGAAGTGGATAAATATGGAAGACTTACTGCTGAGTAAAGCAAGCCATGCTATGAAGGAGAGGCATTGTATGTCCCCACTTAATATATACTGAGGTTCTGCACTCTATGACTGAAACTAATTGTCTAAAGGATATAGAAACACAGTATATAGATGTAAATACCAGATATAGTGTGTGTGAAAGAGGAGGGTCTGAGGAAGGACATTTGGGGGAGGGACAGGGAGGCAAAGTATTAATGGCACAAAGAGGTGTGGTATTATCTGTTGAAGATATTTTGTATTTTTATCAACAGTACTAGGGAGAAATGTTCACCTGTTTAAATATCCATTTTGTAAGACAAATAATAATGTGATTGAATGTATGGAAGAAAATAAAATGAAAAAAATTGTTTTTTAAATTATTGTGCTAAGCCAAATTGTGCAATAAAAAACACAAGGCTGAGCCAACTAGTGACATTGTAGTTAAAGTGGCTGGATCCCACATGGCAACTGTGCTGTTTGAGTCCCAGTCCAGCAGCTTGAAAAACACAGTGGGCGGGACCAGCAGTTAGCGTAATGGCTATGTCGCTGGACTCCCACATAGTCGACCGCGGTTCGAGTCCCGGACCCGGTGGCTTAAACACGCCGGGCGCATGTGCGTGCGTGCATGTTTTAGATTCTTAATAAAACTGACATCTTTAGGGATATTTCTCAACACCACAAAAGCCATCTATGACAAACCAGTAGCTAATGGTATACTGAAGGGGGGAAAGCTAGAAGAAAAAATAGAGTGAGTCAACAACCCTTGGAATGGGAGAATATATTTGCAAACTATGCCTCAGATAATGGACTGATAACCAGAATGTACAGGGAACTCATGCAGTTCATCTAAAAAAAAAAAAAAAAAAAAAAAAAAAAAGAAAGAAAAAAGACCAACCCAATTAAAAGATGGGCAAATGAGCTGAACAGACAACTCTCTAGTAAGACATACAAACGACTAAAAAGCATACAAAATGTCCAACATCCCTTATCATAAGGGAGATGAAAACCAAAACCACAATGAGATACCATCTAACCTCAGTCAGAATGGGTAAGATTAAAAACATGAAGAATGATGGGACCAGCAGTTAGTGTAATGGCTATGTCACTGGACTCCCACGTAGTCTACCACGGTTCGAGTCCTGGACCCGGTGGCTTAAACTCACGCCGGGCACGTGTGTGTGCATGCCCAAGATCCCGAGAGGAGAATGGAGGAGAAGGGATTGCAGCGTGGCCATCCCCCCTGGTGGGTGATTTCTCATTTTCTGTCTCTCTGTCTTCCTGGAGAGCGTACGCATCCTATGACAAAAAAAAAAAAAAAAAAAAAAACTTTCCTGAATGGGAAGATTGAACATGCCTCTGTTCTGTTCTGCTCTGTCCCACCATGTGATACGTTCTGTGCATTATCCATGCAGTAAGAAGACCTGACCAGGTGTGGCCCCTGGACCTTAAATCTCCAAACTATGAGCTAAATAAACCTCTATTCTTAGAAATAAAAAAAAGAGGGCCAGCAGGTGGCATTGGAGGTTAAGGCAGTTAAGGCTCTGGATACCACATGGTTGACTGTGTGGTTCGAGTCCCAGGTCTGTCAGTTTGAAAATCATGCTGGGTTTGTGTGCATGCATTCCCAAAATCCTGAGAGTAGAGTGGAGGAGAAGGCATTGTGGCATGGTCATTCCCCTGGGAGGTGATTTCTCTTCTTCTCTCTCTCTTTCTGTCTCTCTGTCTCTCTCTAGTGAGCACACATGTCCTATGGCCAAAAAAAATGAAAAAAATTAATAATAAGGGCCAGCAGGTGATGTGATGGTTATATTGCTAGAGTCCTAAATTCCAAATGTGGCTCGAGTCCTGGACCTGATGGCTTGAAAATCATGCTGGGTGCATGTGCACACTTGCCCAAAATCGCAAGAGGAGAATGGAGAAGGGATTGTGGTGTGGCCATCTCCCCTGGGAGATGATTTCTCACTTTCTCTCTATATATATCTCTCTCTGGTAAGTGCATACACCCTATGGGGGGAAAAAAAAAGAAAAGAAAAAAATTTTTAAGAAATCAAAAAAGACAATAGAGTTGTCTTATTTTTATTTCCAGTTTGCTTGTTGCTGCTATATTTAAATAGAATTGATTTTTGTATATGGATCTTGATGAACTTTTTCATTAGTTCTAATGGCATTTTACTGGACTCCTTAGAAATTTTATTCACAAGATTACATCATCTTGTGTGTATGACTAAAGTCTATTCCTTTTGATGGTGTTGTAAATGGAATTGTTTTACAAAACTTCAAAATACATGAAGCTAAAACCAGTAAAACTGTAATTAGGAATAGACAAGTCCATAACCACAGTTAGAGACTTTCATTATTTCTCTCTCAGTAATCAATAGAATAAGTCAACAGATAATAAAAATATATATGTCATGAATAACACTATTAACAAACTTAATTGATGTCATTTATAGAATACCCAACACCAACAGAATACACTTTTTTTCCTCAAACAAACCACAGTACATTCATCACCACAAACCATATAAACTATAAACTATATAAAACAATAAACTATAAAACAAATCTCAAAAAATTTAAAAATAATGAAATCATCAAAGTATATAAATATCAAAGTATTTTATCTGACTGTAATAGAATGAAATTATGAATTTATCATATAAACCTATCTGTAAGAACTCCCAATTTTGGAAATTAAACAACTATTTCTTTATAATCTAATTGATCAAAGAGGCTGATAAGGGGGAATATTTTTAATTGAATGTAAATGAAAACACAACATTAAAATTTAGAGGATACAGTTAAAGCAGCATCTTGACAAAAATTTATAGCATTAAATGCTTCTATTTAAAAAAGATGAAACACAAGACCAGCAGGTGGTGTGATAGTTAAGGCACTGGATTCCAACATGGCTGACCACGGTTCAAGTCCTGGACCTGGAGGCTTGAAACTCATGCTGGGCATGCGTGCATGCATGCTCAAAATCCCAGGAGGATGGTGGAGGAGAAGGGACTGCAGTGTGGACATCCCTTCTGTGGAACAATTTCTCATTTTCCCTCATTGTCTCTCTCTACCTCTCTCTGATGAGCACACACACCCTATGTGGGGGAAAAAAAAACCTTAAACAAAAAAAAAGGAAAGAAAAAGAGAAAACACAATGCTCTGCAACGCTAAGTCATATGGGAAGGTTCTGAGCTTGTGTCTGAAGATCTCCCTGAGTATACCAGATGCATGCATTCTCATGATCTGGACCTGGCTAAAGTTAAGAGTGGAGCAATGACATTAAGACCCTGTTGAAAATGTTCTCTCTCTCTCTCTCTCTCTCTCTCTCTCTCTCTCCTCTCTCCTCTCTCCTCTCTCCTCTCTCCTCTCTCCTTTCTCTCTCTCAGAAGAAATAAAGTAACTTAAAAAACAAAATTAATAAAAAGGGCCAGCAGATGGCGTGGTGGTCAAAGGTGCTGGATTCCCACATGGCTGGACCTGGTGGCTTACTTTCTTGCTTTCCCTTTCTCTCTTTCTGTCTCTCTCTGGTCAAAATTAATAAAAAAAAAAAAAAATTAACCAATTGAATTAAATAAATAAATATTTTTAAAAATTAGTGAAAAAATCATCTTGAGATAGAGAAAAAGTTTGACAAGATTTAATACCCATTCATTTAAAAAAAATAAAAATAAATTAAATAAAAAGTCTCAACAAACTAGGAATAGGAGGGATGTTTCTCAGCCTGGTAAAGGATATTTACAAAAATAAAACCTATGACTTATGTCATACTTATTAATAAAAAATTGAATGTTTTCCCCACAGTCAAGAATATGTACTGTCACCACATCCTAGGCATCCCAGCCAGGGCAATAAGTCAAGCACAAGAATGGGAAGAAGAAGAAAAAGAAACCACCATGTAAACTAAAAACAAAGAAGTGAAACTGTCTTGATTTGCAGATGGCATGATTGTACCACAGAATCTACACACACACACACACACACACACACACACACAAATAAGTTACTGGAACTAATAAATGAGTTTGGCAAGTTACAGAATACAAAATCAATACTCAAAAGTATTTCTGTGTACTAGGAATGAAGTTCAAGAATAAGTAATAATAATGATAGTAATAAAAATAGTTGTTATTTCTGTTAAGATGGTATTGACTGGAAAGGAGGCCTCTGGGCCTGCGCGGGACCGGGGCCGCCCGCCTCTGGGCCTGCGCGGGACTGGCGCCGCCCGCCTCTGGGCCTGCGCGGGACCGGGGCTGCCCGACTCTGGGCGCGCGGCGCCTCTGCTTCGTGGCCGCCCAGCCCCCGCTGCCTCTCCGGCGCTGGGTGTGTCCCGCGCTCAGCGCTGACGCCGCCTGGCAGCGCTCTGACCGGGCAGGCGAACCGGAGGTGGCGCTGAGTCCCGCGCGCATTCGCACGCTCGGGGGCTGGCGTGTGCCCACCGGGCCCACGCGTGGCCGCCGGGCCCACGTGTGGCCGCCGGGTCGGCGCATGGCTGCCGGGCCTGCGAGTGGCCGCTGG
Source organism: Tupaia tana (assembly GCA_026018925.1). NCBI lineage: Eukaryota > Metazoa > Chordata > Mammalia > Scandentia > Tupaiidae > Tupaia > Tupaia tana. The sequence continues at coordinate 94,757,499 of JAKSZU010000009.1, forward strand.
GCATACGCGTGGCCCCCGGACTGGCGAGTGGCTACCGGGTCTGAGTGTGGCTGCCGGGCCCGCTCCTGTGCGTGGCCGCCGGGCCTGCGCCTACACATGGCTCCCGGGTCGGAACGTGGTCGCTGGACCGGCGTGTGGCCGCCAGGCCTGCGTGTGGCTCCCGGGCCTGCGAGTGGCCACTGGGCCTGTGCCTGTGCATGGCCGCCAGGCCTGTGCATGGTCCCCAGGTTGGCGAGTGGCCGCCAGGCCTGAGCATGGCCGCCGGTCCTGTGCGTGGCTGCCAGGCCTGCGCCCGTGCGTGGCCGCCGGGCCTGCGTGTGACCACCGGGTCTGTGCATAGTCGCCGGGCTGCGCTCACACGTGGCCACCGGGCCCGCGCATGGCTGCCGGGCCTGTGCCCAGGCGTGGCCAACGAGCCTGCCCGTGACCGCCGAGCCTGCGTGTGGCCGGCGGTCGCGAGCGGCAAACTGAAGCCGAAAACAAGGATTAAGATCTTGCAAATATAAGCAGCAGAAGGAAACCTTGGATGTCTTAAACCAATTGAGAAATGTATTGTATAGGAGGATTTTCGCTGCTTATGGGCAGTGAGAAGACGATGGTACCAGCCCTGCATTACCTCAGGGAAAAACAAGAACTATTCTACCATTCTTAAGGAAGCCAGATACTCGAGGATGACTCACGCTGCAGATCCCCATTCTCGGTAATCACAGGATGGATGCTGTGCTGCATCAGCTGATAACCATCTCTGCCTACCAGAACTGCGTTCCTGAAACTGTATTCCATAGAGGCTCACCTACAACTGCGGAGCTGCACGAGACCCACCCTTGACCCAACCCTGAATAGAACCTATGTTTCCTATTGTGGAAAACTTTATGAGCTCATAAAAGGAAAAAAAAAAAAAGGTGAAAGATCTGGAGGGTATGGTCGCAGGGATGGCAACTGTGGATGCTGGAGAAAGCACGGGAGAGGTAATGGGAATGAGTAATGAGTGATGGAGGGCGGTTCAGGGAACGATCATCACGTTTGATGGACACAGGGGTGAAGGGTGGTCTGTTGAAGATGATGTATGTGGGGGTATCATTGTCTTGGCTAATGTGAACTGTACTCATGCTGGAAGGGACCATGCTGTACACTGTAAAGATGTCCAATGAAAAAAAAAATAATAATAATGATAACATTATCGGCACTCTGGCAGAAGGAGAAAGATCCGAGGATATGATAGCGGAAAGGATAAATGTGGATGCCGGAGGCTGTAAGGGAGGGGAGTGGGTGGTCAGGAGAGGGTGGTAGAGAGTGGGCATGGGGGGCAAAAGGAGGAATCATTTAACACCAAAAAAAGTAGAGTTCTCTGTTGAAAACTATATACATATATGTATATTGTATACATCATAATGGGAACTTTATGTAAAATGAATTTAATTAATCTGAGAAAAAAAATAAAATAAAATAAATAAATAAAAATAAATAAATAAATAAATAAATAAAAAAGATGGTATTGACTGGAAAGGAGCACAGAGGAACCTTCTGAAGTATTGGATGTGTTCTTTAGCATGATCTAAGGAGTGATTATACAGATTTCAACATATGTAAAAATTGTGTTGTTTGTTTAAGATTAGAGCACTCCATTCAGTTTGTTTTGTGTATACTATATCTCAAAACATTTGGGGCTGGCAGGTGGCATGGAGGTTGAGGGTGCTGGACTCCCACATAGCCAACCACAGTTTGAGTCCTGGACCTGGTGTCTTACTTTCTCACTTTCCTTCTCTCTCTCCCTCTCTGTCCTTCTCTGGTAAAATTAAAATAAGTAAATAAATAAATAAAAAGCTAAATAAAATAATTATTTTTTAAAAAGTTTATTAAACATTCAGTATGCCAGGATGAATGTAAGCCACTTCACATAATATGTATGCTGCCTGACATAAGATTCTTCCCATGGGGTCCAGCTTGGTGATGCATTGGTAGCAAACTGAACTGCAGTGCTGGAAGCCACATGGTCAACCATAGGTTCAGATTCCTGGGTTGGCCTGGAAAACATGCCAGTGTGTGACCCAAGATCCTGAAGAGCTAGAGAGCTGGAAAAAAGGGATCACTGTTTGATGAAACCCTGTAGAAGATGCATATCTTTCTCTCTGCCTCTCTCTCTCTCTTTCTCATATGCACACACTATCATGAAGAAAATGTATAAACTTTTTAAAAAGATTTTGCCATAGGGTGTGTGTGCTCAACAGAGAGAAGGAAAGTGAAAAATCACTCCCCAAGAAGATGACCACACCACAATTCCTTATCCTCCATTTTCTTCTCAAGATTTTGGGCATACACACACACACAAACACACACACACACATGGCATGATTTTCAAGCCACCAGTTTCGGGACTTAAACTGTGGTCTGCCTTATGGGAGGGAGTCCAACACCTTAACCACCAAGCTAACCGCTGGCCCCACATAAACTTAAAAAAAAATTCTTCCCATGGTCATATTGAGAAATACTGTCAATTGACCAAATGAAACAATTTGGAAATTATGCTTAAAATAAAACAATTGTTAGTGTATGCAGCACTGTTATCTTCTGGTTAACTCAGACATTAAAATGAGCATGGGACTAGTTGAAAGTTCACAGGAAACAAACACTGGATTTGAATTATTGTAGAATCTTAATGATACTGGCAGGACCTTTTCAGGTTAGTTAGGAGCATCATGGCAATACTTTCAGAAAATGTAAGCAGTGCCGGTGAATACATTACAGGATGCTGAAGGTAATGGTGAAATTATAGACTTTAAAATGTTAAAAATCTGTCTACAGAGGGTTGACCTTCAAATTCTAAGTAGAATTAATTATCCTTAACAGGAAAACCTCTCTAGTTAGTGAGATTAGAACAGAAGAGAATAATGAAATATAATCACAGAGAATGCTTCATTCTTGCCTCTTTCTCAGGGGACTTCTCAAATGATCCATGTGAGGCATTGCTTCTACTGTACGAGTTTGAAGTTAAAGTCAAAATGAATGATCCATCACTGGACAGCTTTCTAGAATCAGTGTGGGAGCTGCCTCACTTAAAAAGTAAAACATGTGAAACAATTGCATGTAAGAATTATATTTATGCTTTTGTAAGCCTGATGCTGTTTAGATTCTACTACATTTTTTCTTCTTCTTACTCTTCTTTCTTGTCCCTAGGTGTGAAATGATTTTTCCTCATAGCACTTTGTTTCCCCATCTCTAATGGCATTCTTAGACTATTCGGTATTACAATTAATTATGCATTTATCTTATGTACTCTATAATATTATAAGCTCCTTGGGGTATGAACAATACTTATATTTGTTTTATTTATAAAGCTAGGCAAAGTGCATTACTCATAATAGTTGTTCAAATGTATTCTATGTGTGAAATTTAATTATATGACTACACAATAGGGGGAGCTCAAACTTCAAGAAAGTTAACTTTTCTCAGCTAGCTAGAAATGATAATTGACTGCTTCACTGATCAAAGATGATGCAATCTTAGCACAAGTTATTGAAAGTACAGATAAACATTGGTAATATTTTTAAATAATTATTTAATTTTATTCGTTGTCTTTTTTTTTTTAAGTTTGATCACAGAAGGACAGAGAGAGAGAAAGGGAAAGTGAGAAAGCAAGTCACCAGGTCTAGCACTTGAACCGCAGTCAGCCATGTGGGAGTCCAACACCTTCACTACCACACCACCTTCTTGGTAATATTTTTAAACAAAACTACTGCTCTCAAATTCTTGATTGAGTTGTAGTGGAATTTGGGAGCCCAGTGTCTTTTGGGGAATATACTGCAAAAAAAATGGTCTATTTATCTTCCCTTTTTATCTCCTCAGAAGGATGAGTGTGATTAATAAAGGTACTGGGGGGAGGCAGCAAGTGGCATGGTGGTTGAGGCGCTGGACTCCTACATGGCTTACCATGAATCAACTTCCAGTCCTGATGGCTTGCTTTCTCACTTTCCCTCTCTCTCTCTCTCTCCATGCCTCTCTCCTGTAAAATTAAATAAATAAATAAATGTTAATAAATATTTCTTTTTAAAAAATTAAATAAAGGTATTAGGTATCTCCAAATACAAAGGAGTCACATTGCCTTTCCTTGCTCTTGCCAAGAGAGAATTCTTTGAGCCATGGAGCAGATGATGTATATTTTATGGACGTGTGATGATGACCACTGCTCCTTGTATATTGGAATTCGAATTTTTGAGGCCTGTTAAATGCATCTGAAAGTTGTAGGGCTTGTTATTTTCGATACTCTCATGTCAAATGTTTCCTACGTTTCGTATCAGACAAAGACGTTATATAGTTGTAGTATAGGTCTGATTTTGATTAGTGCCCTTTTTACTGATCTGCTTTCTGTTTCCTTCTTAGTGTGCCCTTCCTTTACTCTGGCTCATAAGATTATTGTTTCACTTATGTAACTATATGCAGGGTCATAGAAGCAGTAGGGTTTTTTGTTGATATTTGCTGAAAAAAGGATGTAACCTAGGAATCCTACCCTGCTACTCCGCCCAGAAAGTAAAAACTGTTCTCAAAGCATCTGTGGATTCGTCATTGTATAAGATTTTTTTCATTTTGTGTTTGTTAATCCATTTCAGGCCAGTTTCATTAGAGAAAACAAGTTATAGGCTGGGATGAAAACTATGATGTATGAATTATGGTGCTCACAACCTTTTTTCTTCTGTTCCTCTAGCATTAGCAATGGAAATGCCAGCATGCCATCCTTCCATTGCATTCAAGGCCTTGAAAAAGGCATTATTGCTCCACGAAAAGAATGACTCAGTTGATGTTTTGAAATACAGGTTAGTAAATGTAATCCAACACCTAATCAAAGTTTTTTGATAGTCAAAAAAACTGTAGTCAATGCCCCATAGCATCAGTTATACTAAACTGGCCCAACTTAAAAGATTATCTGGAATACTCTTCTGAACAGCTCCATGTTAAGAGCTGTATTACAGAATGAGAATTATTTAACAAAGTCAAGATCTGGTTTTCCCAAAGGAGAAAAAGAGAAAGACTGTTGCATCTTTGTATAAATCTATGTGTATGTTAAAACTACCAATTACCTCTTTTTTAATTTTATTGCTAAATATCCCAAGTTTACAGACAAGTACAAAGAATAATATAACAAACGCAATGTTTCCACCACCCAAATTTTTTTTTAATTATTTAGTTAGTTTTATTTCTTCATTCATTTAGTTTTTAGTTTTGACCAGAGAAAGATACAGAGAGAGAAAGAGGGAAAGTGAGAAAGTAAACCACCAGGTCTAGGACTCGAACCAGGGTCAGTTATGTGGGTGTGTCCAGCACCTTAACCACCATGCCACCTGCTGGTTGGTCCCCGCCACCACCCAAATTTAACAAATGTTAGTATTTTGGTATATTTGCCTCAGATTTTTAAAAAATAGTAATTTTATTTTATTTATTATTATTATTATTTTCTAATTTGACCAGAGAGAGAGAAAGTGAGAAAGCAAGCCACCAGGTCCAGGACTTGAACTGCAGTCAATCATGTGGAGAGTCGAGCACCTTAACCACCATGCTACCTGCTGGCCTTTCCTCAGATTTTTTTTCTAACCGCTTTCTTTAAGCACCAATAAGTGCTGTGTAAAATATTATTTATTGGAGACTTTTTACTTTTTATGTCCAGATATGGGGAGAAATAGATGTGTGAGTTTTCTCTAGAAAACTTCCTTACAGTCTTCCTATTCTGAGACATGAGAGACAGTTACAGTTCTCCTGGCATTATTACCAATTTAAATCCCAATTCCCTTGCCCATTTGAGAATGTAACAAGATGCTTTAAATTACTTATAAATTAAACAAGTTCATAAATTATAATAAACATCCACAACTTCTTTGTGCTGGAAACTAAAAAAGAATGAAAGGAAGGATTAGACAATCCCTTTTAACAGCTTCAAAAACCTGTCTTCTGAGGTTGGAGGCCGGATAAAACCAAGGGAAGAACAGATGTATTTTGAAACTCTCTTAGTCTGGGATGAGATCCAGATTTTACTTATCTTAGTCATGAAGCCAATGATTTTTTTCCTTATGGGGTGATTTTTCTCTTTTTGATTTTTAGCAAATGTATGCACAACTTGATTAACCTCTCAGTGCCAGATGAAGAGTCAAGTGCAAAGCTCTGTCCCCTGGAAGAAGTTTGGAGCAACTTTGAAGATACTCTGAGTCTTATTAGCCACACTGTAAGTCAAGCTGCAATATTAAACTTTTGACTAATTTTAAAGAACTGAACCACCAGGACCAGCAAATGGCATAATGGATATGTCACTGGACTCCCAGGTAGTCGACTGGGGTTCAAGTCCCAGACCTGGCAGCTTAAAACTCACGCTGAGCATGTGTGTGCGTATGCCCAAGGTCCTGAGAGGAGAATGGAGGAGAAGGAATTGCAGCATGGTCATCCCCTTGTGGGGTGATTTCTCACTTTCTGTCTGTCTCTATCTGGTGAGTGCATGTACCCTATAGCAAAAATCTCTCTCTGAAAAATAAAAGAACTGAACTACCTTGTGTGTTGGAAATAATATAGAATAATGTTTTCTGATATGAGTTTTAAGGTAAATTCATATTATAATACAATGTATTGAGTCGTTGGAAAAGTCATGATACATTTTTGCACAATATAAACATAGAAAAAATATGTATTGGGACCAGTAGGTAGTGTGGTAGTTAAGGGGGCTGGGCTCCCATATGGCCAACCATGGTTCAAGTCCCAGACCTGATGGCATGCTTTCTCACTTTCTCTTTCTCTCTCTCTCTCTCTTTTTCTGTCTATCTCTGGTCAAAATTAAAAATAATAGTAATAAATAAATAAAATTAAATTAAAATAATTCTTTAAAAAAGTCATGATTTTTCCAATGACCCAATAATTACACACTACAAAATTTCCGTGGGTTTATGAAATATAGTTAAAAATAGAATGTTTTTGTACATTAAAATAATTTTCTTCACATTTAATTATTGTACATCTCTATAGCACACAATATGGTTTTTTAAAAACATGCATTACTTTACCATCAAATCAAAGATATTACCATATTTATCTTTTCCTTTGAAGAATTTTACATTCTTATGTTGAAATTTTCTAACAAAATAAACCATAGGTCAAAATAGAAGTACAACCAGGCATTTTGAATAATTTTTGTATTTTAAAAGCCAGGTAAAATTGTGCTTTTTTGGGTTTTTTTTTAATTGAATCACATATAACTTTACAGTGTATTACATTTCTTTTTCCAGAAGTAATACCATTCATATCAGTCAATACAGAGACATTAAAATCCCCATCACCATCATCCAATAGTTTTTCATTTTTTTCAGATTATTATTCCAATTTTTTTAAAAAAATTCAATCACTATCTATAGTTTTTCTTGTAAAAAGACTTTACTCAACATGAAATACTTCTCTAACCTGTCCAGTTGAGAATACCATACACATCATCATCAACAGGTAATAAACCATATCTGAATCCCACTAACGTCATGCCTATTTGTTCTCTTGCTATCCTTCTCCATATTCTTCTCTTCTCCTGTCCCATTCCACACTGCCTTACCCCCTCCATCCTTGATGCCCTATCTCTCACCCTCAGCCATCTCCCATTCTCCTCCCACACTGTCTCTGGTATCTAAGGTTGCCCTCTATACTGTTTTTCCCCCACACCTTATTGAATCGCCACCGACCCTAAGCAATCCCAATACCCTCATAGCAAACACAGGTGAAACACACATTTCCATGAACACAAGTCCAGCTCTACGCATCCTATAAAGTAGCACCTAGCTGTGACTACATGTCCCCCTACAGTCATTGAGTGGATATATATATATATATATATTTTTTTTTTCCTGAGACTTCTTTTTTTTTTTTTTGGTAATTCAATTAACGTTCCTTCCCTCAGCATCATCACAGCATACAAAATGCGATCTCCCATCCAGTACACACTGCACAGTGATTCAATTATGCCCATTACAAAAATAAATTTTCCATTACTAGTTCCTAGAATCACTTCCACCCCTCTTTCTGACCCTCTGTCCCTTCCCACCCTCCTTAACAACAGGGAACATAGATTCTGTTCAGGGTTGGATTAAGGGTGGGTCTCGTGCTGTTCCGCAATTGTAGGTGAGTATCCATGTAATACGGTTTCATGCAAGCGGTTTTGGTAAGCAGAGATGATTATCAGTTGATGCGGCACAGCATCCATCTTGTGACCACTGGGAATGGTGATGTGGGGATCTGCAGCGTGAGTTATCCTCGGGTATCTGGCTTTCTTAAGAATGGTGGAGTAGATCTTGTTTTTCCCTGAGGTAATGTAGGGCTGGTAACCATCATCTTCTCATTGTCCATAGGTAGCGAAAATCCCCCTATACAATATACTTCTCAATTGGTTTAAGACAGCTAAAGTTTCTTTTTGTTGCTTATAGTTGCAAGTTCTTAATCCTTGTTTTCGGCTTCAGTTTGCCGCCTGCGACCAGCGGCCACGATCAGGCCCAGGGGCCACGCGCCGGCCCGGCGGCTGCGCGCAGGCGCAGGCCCGGTGGCCACGCGCCATCCCGGTGGCCACGCGCAGGCTCGGGGGCCACGCGCAGGCCCGGTGGCCACACGCAGACGCAGGTCCGGCGGCCATGTGCAGGCCCGGCGGCCACGCCCAGACCCAGGGGCCACACACAGGCCTGGGGGCCACGCGCATTTCCGGCAGCCACGTGCAGGCCCAGGGGCCACGCGCAGGCCTGGCAGACATGCGCAGGCACCTGCGGCCACACTCAGACCCAGGGGCCATGCGCAGGCCCGGTGGCCACGCTCAGGCCCAGGGGCCACGCGCAGGCCCGGCGGCCACACGCAGACGCAGGCCCGGCGGCCACATGCAGGCCTGGGGGCCACGCCCAGGCCCGGCGGCCACACGCAGGCCCGGCGGCCACGCGCAGGCCCGGCTGCCACGCACAGGCACAGGCCCGGCAGCCACGCGCAGGCCCAGCGGCCATGCTCAGGCCCGGCGGCCACGCGCAGGTCCAGGGGCCACGCACAGGCCACGCAGCCACGCGCAGGCAAAGGCCCGGCTGCCATGCTCAGGCCCGGGGGCCATGCACAGGCCCGGTGGCCACACGCAGATGCAGGCCCGGCGGCCACGTGCAGGCCCGGGGGTCACGCACAGGCCCGGCGGCAACGCGCAGGCCCAGCGGCCACGCGCAGGCCTGGCGGCCACGTGCAGGCACAGGCCCGGCGGCCGCGCGCCATCGCCGGAGAGGCAGCGGGGGCCGGGCGGCCCGGGCCGCGGAACGCGAAGTGGCACCCGCCCCGTGGACCGGCGCCCGCCCCGCGGGCCAGCGCCGAGAGCCCCAGACAAGCCAGGTAAAATTGTTACTTCCCCTGTGATGATATTAACATTTGGAAAAAGCTTATGGTATTCCCACCATTTCTCAGAGGCAGATAATAGAATAGAAGAAATACTGAAAACCTGTATTTATATACTTTCTCTGATAATTTTTCTTTACAGTGCAGTTTTACTCAGTGATTTAAAAATTTATAGCTTTACTAAGGTGTAATTTATGTATCATAAAATTAACCCACTGTAGGGCCACTGGTGGTTAAGGGAGCTGGATCTCAAATGTCTGACAGTGTAGTTTGAGTCCCAGATTCTGTGGCTTGAAAAACAAACCAGGTGCATGTGCACATGTGCCCAAAATCCTAAAAGGAGGGAGAAATGGAGGAGAAGGAATTATGGCATGATCATTCCCCATAAGAGGGTGGGGTGATGCTTTCTCCTTTTATGTCTTTCTCTGACAAGCATATGTGCCCTCTGGCAAATTAAAAACAAATTAACCCATATGTATGTGCACAATTCTGTAAACTTAGAGTTGTCCAGCTATCGCCACAATCCAGTTGTAGAACACCTTTACAATTTCCTCTTGCCATTTGTAGTCAATCCCCAATTTTCTCTTCTGCCCCAGGTATCCACAGATCTGCTTCCTATCTTTATAGGTTTTCCCTTTCTGGACACTTCTTATAGATGAAATCATACTGTGTGTGACCTCTTGTGCTTGGTTTCTTTCTCTTAGCATAATGTTTTTGAGGTTCACCCACATTGTGACGTGATCACTATTTTTTTCGTTTTGGGGGGGGCTGAATAATATCCTATTGAATTGAAATCACATTTTGTTTATCCATTTGTTGTTGATAGATATTGGAATTATTTCCACTTTCAGCTATTATGAAGAATACTGCTATAAACATTCATGCACAAGTAGTTGTGTGTACATATGTTTTCAGTTCTTGTGGACGTATACATAGGGGAAGGTCATCTGGTAACTCGGTTTCACCTTTTAAAAAACTACAATCTGTTTTCCAAAATGGCTGCACCATTTTACATCCCAACAGGTAGCGTATCAGAATTCCAATTTCTCCACATTCTCGCCAACATGGTGGTGTTCTTTTTTTTTTTTCAGTGTTTAAACTTTATTTACTTTCCTAGGCTTTTTAGTAACATGGCCATTTGTGCTTTTTAGAAATACAATAAAGTTATCTCTGCATCTTAGTAAACAATCATTTAGAAATATTTCAGAATTTGAAAACAAAGCAAATAAGGTAGCTAAGTATTATATATTAATCACACACACAAATTCTTAACTGTTTTACCCATCTTGTAACTTTCCATTTCCTTATCAAAGATTGTAAGTGTTGAAGTCAGAGTCCAATAGTTTTTGCTAATGTATTCCTTTAAACAGAAAGATTACTCTATGAAATTTAGGTACATGAAATACAAATCTTAAATGCACAATATTTAAAATATGCATGTATCTTTTTACATCATTAAAACTTACCAACCACATCAAGATATGGAACATTTACTTTTCATGTGAATGCTATGCTACTTACTACATAGCTTCTAAGTGTTATATGCCGTATTTTCTGTTTTATAAGTGCAAACACCTTGTTATATGTGTGGATGTTAGTAAAAAAAAAAAAAAAGTTGCATTCGATTTCTATGACTTATAGTTTCATTATCTTTAAATTTTTTATTTTGTTTTATACAAATCAGAGCATCCTAGGTTATACACTGTTTTCTGAACTAATATGAATTTTATAATAGAGATAATCAACCAGTGCACCAGTGTAATCCATCTGTACCTCTTTCAATCTACTTTATATATCCTTAATGTATTTATTTTGCTACACTGTTTTCACCACTCCCTCTCTAATCCAAAAAAATGGATGTACATATTCTATTTTTGTTAAGACATATCTCAACATCAAATTTATTTGTATGAACTATTAAACGACATAGCAAGTACGCTTTTTCTCCATGTAACATGTACATGAATCACGGTTTTGTCCATCTTCTGTCCAATTGTTTTATACTATTGGTGTTAACATTATAGACAATCATGCTCCTTTCCCCTCTATAATTAGGAATGAGGTAAATAAAACTGTACCAGCTGCTTTCTCCAGTTCTGTCAGATTAACATTTGGAATGCCTTCACTAGTCCTGTCCACAATGACAAAGCACTTTTATTATACTTATGTTTAGCTTAAGAAAATACCTATCTTTATCTACAACACTACATACTAAGAATAAAACAATACCTATTTGTACAACATATTAAACATTTGACATGCCTTTTCAGTTTAAAACTATATAAACAAAAATGTTAGGCCCAACTTACAAATCTATTTTGTATTCATTTTTATCACCTTATAACAATTTAAACTTAATGCTCCTTAACTAGTTTTAAAGGTTGAATGTTTCTTCATACAATTGCCTCCCTACTCCATTTATTTTGATTCATGTTCTCTGCTGGCTGCAGTAAATCATGCAGCAGAGTGTTCAGGGAAGGTTCTAGGCGGATATACTTTCTTTAACCCTGCATATTTGAAAATATCTTCCAGTTACCTGCACAGAGAAATAATAACTTGGCAAGGTATACAATTCCTAGCTCTAAATTATTTTTCCTTAAGACTCTCTAGATATTGTTCCATTGTCTTCTAGAATTTGGAGTTGCAAGAAAAAAAGCTGACGTCATTCTGACTTTTGCCTTTTACAGGTAACCTGTTTCTTTCTGTCTGAATATTTGTAAAATTTTAATTTTTTTCCTGAAATTTAAAAATGCTACCAGGATATGTCTACTTGTTGCTTTCTTTCTGTCAAATTTTAAAGGTAGTCTGTGAGCTTTTTCTTTTTGTAGATCTAGTTGGTTCTTGAACTCTGGGAAATTTTGTTCAAACAGTTCCTTAGTAATTGTTTCAGCTACTTGTTTTGTCTTCCATTCCAGATAGTCTAATTATGTGTAGATTGTATCTCTTGGTCTCTCCTTCTTTTATCATGGTTTAGTTTCCCCCTTTCTCTGCATCCTGTGAAAATTTCTTGTTTTGCATTTACTTCAGTAATTTGATTTTGTACATTTCTGTTAACTCTCTCAATTCCCTGATTTGTTCCAAGTGCTCTGACATTACCTTCTTTATTACTGAGCACAGGTGTTTAAGCTCCTGTACCATAGTTGTCTCTTTCTGTGTCTTGGGTTTCCACCGTTGTATCTGTTTCAAAAGGAGGCATTTTAGTTCTGTTCCTTCAGAACTGCAGTGTAACCACCTTTTCAGTAGTTCCTCTTACAAACACCAACCAAAATGAAGATTTTATTGTTCATTTTTAAAATTACAGCTGGCCAGGACCAGCAGTTAGCGTAATGGCTATGTCGCTGGACTCCCATGTAGTCAACTGCAGTTCGAGTCCTGGACCCGGTGACTTAAAACTCACACTGGGCACGTGTGCGTGCATGCCCAAGATCCTGAGAGGAGAATGGAGGAGGGGGGATTGCGGCATGACCATCCCCCCCGGGGGGTGATTTCTCACTTTCTGTCTCTCTGTCTCTCTCTGTTTTTCTGGCAAGCACACGTGCCCTATGGCAAAAGAACCTCTCCAAAAAAAAAAAAAAAAAAATTACAGCTAATCTAATGGGTGGGGAGCAAATAGTTCATTATGCTTTGGATTTATATTTCCTTGATGACCAGTGTTCAGCATATTTTCATGTGTTGATTGACCATTTATGTATCTTCATTGAAAACATGTCTACTCAATTATTTTCCATTTTTGAAATTTGGCTTTTAATTGAGTTGTAAGAGTTTGTTTTGTTTTGGTTTGCTTGGAGAGATTTTTGCTATAGGGCACATGCACTCGCCAGAAAGACAAAGAGACAAAAAGCAAGAAATCACCTTCCAGGGGGGTGGCCACTCCACAATCCCTTCTCCTCCATTCTCTTCTCCATTCTCCTCTAGGGATCTTGGGCATGCACACGCGCCCAGCATGAGTTTAAGCCACCAAGTCCGGGACTTGAACTGCGGTTGACTACATGGGAGTCCAGCAAGATAGCCATTACGCCAACTACTGGTCCCAAGAGTTCTTTATATGTTCTGAATACAAATCCTTTATCAAATATGTAATTGGTAAATAGTTTTTCCTGGTCCCTAGTTTTTTTTTTTTTTTCTTAATGGTATCATTTGAATAAAATATTTTTATTTTGATGAAGTCCAATTTATCAATTTTTTCTTTTACTTATTTATTTTTATTTCTTTTAGAGAGAGAGAAAAGCACTCCAACAGGGTCTTGTCACACCTCAATCCCCTTCTCCCAACCCTCCAGCTAGTCAGAATCTTGAGTGTGTGCCTGTACCAAAGTGGCTCCTCCAGTTTTTTCTTTTATAGGGTAGTGGTTTTGGTCATGTTAAGAAATCTTTGCATAGCCAAATTTAAAAATATTTTATCCTGTGTATTTTTAAATATATGTTATTGTGTATATTTGAGATTTATAAAATGCTATTTTGGGATACATATAGCTACATATACAGAGTATAATGATTAATATAGTGAAGCAGATAAACATACCTATCATCTCACGTTGTTTTACTTTTTTGTGAGAAGAGCAGCTAAAAATCTACTCATTTAATGAAAATTTTCCTTACCTGTTTTTAATTTGTGTTCTTTTATTAGAAAGCAAACATACAACTTTTTGTTTTGTTGATCTTTTGAATTGTGCTTTTAGTTTCAATTTCATTTATTTCTACTCTGATCTTTATTCTTTCCTTCTACTAATTTTAGCTTGGGTTTGTTTTGGTTTTCTAACTCCATGAAGTGCATCAGTTATACATATTATATATCTATCTATATCTATATATTCATATCTATATACACACACACTCTCACACACACACATGTTGTTGCCATAGGGCACATATACTTACTGGAGAGAGAGAAATCAGCCCTTGGTGGGAGATTTCCATGCCACAATCCCTTCTCCTCCATTCTCCTCTTGGGATTTTGGGCACACGCACGCATGCACCCAGCATGATTTTCAAGATTCTAGGTCCAGGACTTGAACTGCACATTAGGCCATGTGGGATCCACTCCTTAACCACCATGTCACCTGCTGGCCCCAACAGTCTGTATCTTTTAATTGTAGAATTTAATTGACTTATATGCAATGTTATTATTGATGGGTAAGGACTTACTCTTGTGATTTTATTAAATTTTTGTTCTAGTAGTTTATATTGCCTTTGTTCCTTTCTTCCTCTTTAAATTTTTTATTTTTGCAGTTTGGTGGTTGTTTTTGAAGTTTGGTTCCTTTCTCTTTCTTATTTGTGTATCTGCCCTACTGGTGAACTCTATACTTTCACATACTTTTATGATAGTAGTTATCATCCTTTTGAGATGTAAAAATCCCTTGAGAAATTTTTTTCTTAAGATAGCATCTCAGTGTTGTGATCCTCCTGCCTCAGCCTCCTAGCTGGGACTACAGGTATATGTCACCACATCCAGCTCTTCTACTCCTCCCGCCCCCGGAGAAAATCACGGGTTTTATTGCAGTTGGCAACATCTGAGGCTCCACACTTAGGTATGTGGGCGAGGATAAGGACTGAGCCCAGGCCTTACGCTTCTCTCCAGGACCCTTGGGGGCAAACTTCTCCTGCAGCTTCTTCCACATGCCTTTCTTCATTTCCTTTAACTCTTCCAAGGTGTCTGTGGACAGGATCAGCGTGTACTCTTCCATGGACAGGCCACTGAAGCTAGTGTCTCTGGGGCAAGGGTACTTGTGTTTGTAGTAGTTTGAATGGAGTCATGCTAAGCTCTGCTACATCTGATCACAGGCTTCAGGCCCTGCAATCTGGGTGCTTTCTCCCTTCCAAAAGACCTGTGCCATCCACTGCCACAGGTAAGTGCCCAAGTTCTGTCCCAGTTTGGTCTCATGTCCAAGGCCCATTCCTCACAGAGCATAAGAAACCACCAGTAGAGGCTGGCCACCATTTTGGTCACTTGTTCCCACATCCAGTTCTTTTTAGACAGTGTTTTGCTATGTAGCCCAGGCCAGCCTTGGGCTTATGATTCCCCTGCCTCATCCTCCTGAGTCTCTGGAATTATAGGTGCATATCACCATGTCTTGTCTTTAGGTTGGACAGGGAATCAAATTGGAGCTTCTCAGATGATTCCAGCCTGCAGACTATAGTGTCTTACCAGCACATACCACCATGGCTTGGCTCTCTTAAGCATTTTTTATAAAGCTGGTTTAGTGGAGATAAATTCCCAGTTTTTGCTTGTCTAGAAAAGACTTAATTGTCCTTCATTTCTGAAGGATAACTTTGCTGGGTAAAGTATCTTGACTGGAAGTTTTTTTGGTTTTTGTTTTCAGCATTCTGAATATATCATCATGTTCTCTTCTGGCTTATAAGGTTTCTGCTGAAAGATCTGCTATTAGTCTAATGGAGATTCCCTTATATGTGACTTGATACTTTTTCTGTTTTTACAATTCTTGCTTAGGCTTTGGCTTTAGACAGTTTGATTATAATGTGCCTTGAGAGGATCATTTTTTATTGAATCTACTTGAGCATATTTGAGCTTCCTGAATCTCAGGAAGACTTGGGAAGTTTTTAGCTATTATTTCCCATCTATTTACCTTATGGAACTCCCATAATGTGAATATTTGTTTGCTTACCAGTGTCCTATAGGTTTCCTTAATTTCCCCCCTTTCTTTTTTTTAAATTTTTTTACATTCACTCACTGTATATCGTTACAGCATACTAAATGAATTTTCCCATCCAGAATACACTGATTATTGGCCCAATCAAAGATATTACCATAAATATTGTCTTCAACAGATAATTATCCTTTTTTTTCAAGAGGTTTTTGCTATAGGGTGTGTGCACTTGCCAGACAGACAGAGAGAGACAGAGAGACAGAAAGCAAGAAATCACCCCCCAGGGGGAGTGGCCAAGCCACAATCCCTTCTCCTCCATTCTCCTCTCGGGATCTTGGGCACGCACGCACATGTGCCCAGCGTGAGTTTAAGCCACCGGGTCCAGGACTCTAACCGCGGTTGACTATGTGGGAGTCCAGCGACATAGCCATTATGCTAACTGCTGGTCCCATCCTTTTTATGTTTCTCAAATTTTTTGCTTTTTCTTTTTTCCCCTTGATTCCCTCCCTTTCACCCTCCCCCATTTCCCACCCTCCTCCCACACTGTCTCTAGTATCCACAGTTGCTCTCCATGCCTTTATACTGTCCAATATTTCAGTTTCTGTCATAGAATGAAGACATTCTGTATCTTTTAAGTGGAAATATACAGTGCCTCTCTTTCCTAGTCTGGCTTGCTTTACTTAGCAGTAAATCTTCCATTTTTCTTTAAATTCTTTTTTCTTTTCTGCCTGGGTTATTTCAAAAGAGTTGTCATCAAGGTTAAAAATTATTTCTTCTGCTTCATCAAGTCTGTATTGAAGATCTTGGTTATGTTATCTAATGATTTAAATGAATGCTTCAGCTCCAGGATTTCTGTGGTTATATATATATATATATATATATATATACACACACACACACACACACACATATACATATATATACATATACATATACATATATAAGCATATACATACACATATACATATATATACATATATACATATATATATATCTTTGTTGGCGTTCTTATTCAGATCATATATTGTTTTCTTGATTTTGTGGAATTGTCTATCTGTATTCTCTTTTATCTCATTGAGTTAGCTTATGATAATTATTTTGAATTCATTTTCAAAATTTTTGTAGATTTTCTTCTCTATGGGGTCTATTACTAGAAAATTATCATATTATTTTGAGGGCATGATGTTACCTTGCTTTTTCATATTTCTTGTGTTCCTACATTGATACTATCATATCTTGTGGAATAGTTACTTCTACCAGTTTTATAGGATGGCTTTTATGTGAAAGACTTTCTTGTGTAGATGGGTCCTAGGATGTCAGTTGGGTAGGACACATTGGATTTGGTTCCTGATAGGCATGGTTGTATAGTGTCCATGTAGTTTCTTCAGCTGTAATCAGTGTCAACGATATTTGTGAGTGCTTTGGTAGCCTAAGCTTCATGGATTCTTATGACTGGTCTTTTGATTTTAGACCTGGCTCTTCTACAGACAGGACATATTCATGGGTGGAGAGGATCACTCCAGTGCTTCTGAGTATGGCATGTGGCAGTATGGGGGTTGTCAGGCTGTTTCCTCCTGCTGTGGATCAGTAGGGATGCCCAGCAGTTCTCTGCATGGTGTCCAGCTGTGGGTAGGGTTGCTCTCATGGCTGTTTCCACAAGATGGGGGAGGGGCAAGACTCTCCAGGAACTTGGTTGTGGGCAGAGTTTCTCACCCACAACCGCTTCCCTTTATGAGGGGGGTGGTTAATGGCCTTTTCAGGGGTCTTATTGCTGGCAGAGTCACTCTCTTTGGTGCTCCCCCAAGATGTGAGAGGGTAGGGCCTCTCCAGAGGCTTGGCTATGGATGAAGTTACTCACCTTCCTGCTCCATGGGACACAGAGGGGAATGGTGAGACCACTCCTCTGGCTCTTAGTACAGGTGGTTGTGGGTTAGGATGCTTACCCAGTTACTGCCCTGGAATGCAGGTGGGTATGGTCACAGATGACTTTATGAAGTCATAACCTGGGTGGGAGGGGGTACAACATGATCTGGGGCAATTCAGGAGTATGGACCTCTAAGATGTTCCCCAAACTGGGCTCAGAGCCTGTGAAGGCTTCAGGATTCTTCTGAGATAAAGACTTTAGGTGTTCAAGGGGCTGTTGGAGTTCACTTACTCTTTCTTCTTTAATAAAAATCTTTCCTGGTTCCAACCCTGTCTCAACTGGGAAGACAGGTCAGAAGATGTGGGATGCTTTGCTACCCCTCTACAAGGTCATCCCGAGACTTCATGCTCCACAGCACCTCCACCACATCTCCACTGCATTCCAGCACTCTCCCTCAAACAATCCAGCTGAATATCAGCTACTTATTCTTTGTTTAAAATCCCTTACTGTGAGAAGGAAGTACATTAGGCACCTCTCCTAAGCCATTTTGCTAAATGTCTCCTATGTGTTCCTGTAGAAGTTTTATAATTTTATTTTTTATATGTAGGTATACAATGTACTTTGAATTAATTTTTAAAAATAATTTTCTTATATTCATAATAGAGCATGTGCACATGCTAGAGAGAGGAAAGGGAGGGAAGGAGAGAGGGAGATAGAGAATTACCCTCCACAGGGCTTTGTCACACCACAATCCCCTTCCCCCAGTCCCCCAGCCCACCAGGATGTGCATGCAGGCTGCATAGTATTGGCAGTCTGGCACTCTGCTGATTGCACTACAGAGGCGGGACTATTTTGAGTTAATTTTTATGAGATAAATGTGTAAATGTTTTTTGCTGTTGTTGCTTTGTTTTTGCATATGGATATCACTCCTCTGCCATTTTATTTCAATTCTCTCATTTGTAAAATGTGAATAATACCAGGAACCAGCAGTTAGCGTAATGGCTATGTCGCTGGACTCCCACGTAGTCAACCACTATTCGTGTCCCAGACCCGATGGCTTAAAACTCACACCGGGCGCGTGTGCGCGCGTGCCCAAGATCCCGAGAAGAGAATGGAGGAGAAGGGATTGCGGCATGACCATTCCCCCGGGGGGTGATTTCTTGCTTTCTGTCTCTATGTCTCTCTCTGTCTGTCTGGCGAGCGCACGCGCCCTATAGCAAAAATCCTCTAAAAAAAATGTGAATAATACCTGTTCTGATTCTTCCCACACTGAAGTTGTACGGATCAATGGGAATAATACATGCATTGTAAAGTTTAATAGCTCATGTACATGTAAGGTAGTTTGTTATTATGAGGAAGCTGTAAAACATTAACTTGTTTAAAGTCAGACAGAAAGTCATTATTTGAGTTCCATGTTAATATCTAAGGACTCTGACTGCTCTGGGCTTAACTACTTCTCCATGCATAAATATCCACAAACCACAATAGATGGTAGAAAAATATAACGTGGTAACAACCTGGTACAAACTAACATTGACTTATAGAAGCCTAGAATTTTCTTGGAGCTACATAATTATGGCATGTGTGAATTTAAATTAAAAATAAAAACCTTCAGCATTGAACATTTTGAATTTTTTCTTTACTGTCTTTTGGGAAAAAGAGAAAATTCTATTTCTTTTTTTTTTCTTTTTCTTTTTATGGAGAGGTTTTTTCTTTTATTTCTTTTTTTTCTTTTTTTTTTTTTTTTTTTGGCTATAAGGCGCGTGCGCTCGCTAGACAGACAGAGAGAGACAGAGAGACAGAAAGCGAGAAATCACCTCCCAGGGGGAATGGCCACACTGCAATCCCTTCTCCTCCATTCTCCTCTTGGGATCTTGGGCACGCTGCAATCCCTTCTCCTCCATTCTCCTCTTGGGATCTTGGGCACGCATGCACATGCGCCCGGCATGAGTTTTAAGCCACTGGGTCCAGGACGCGAACCGCAGTCAACTACATGGGAGTCCAGCGACATAGCCATTATGCTAACTGCTGGTCCCAGAAAATTCTATTTCTAATTCATGAGACTTATCTGGACCATCTGGTGTGTTTGTCATAATAACTAATACAAACTAAAATTAGATTTTATTATAACTCCAAAGTGATCGATTTCCATATTCTCTATAGAAGGCCAAAACTACTGTGAGCATTTTGGTTTTGCCACATTTATTCTGTCTAATCTATTATAGTTCCAGTTCTCTGGTCTTGGGTTGCCTGTAAACTTCATGTTTTTCTACTTTTCTGACAAGTTTCCTTTTCACTATGGCTCATCTCTTAAAACATGACTGAATAGTTAGCTTTATCCTCCTTTTTGAGCAGAGATTAATTTAATAAACTTCTTGGCTTTTTGTATAGTGTATGTTGCTTTATCTTGTTTGATTGAATGTGCTATGTATCTCCTTTGTTTTAAATGCTTGAGAGAAAAATTTACCTTTGTTCAATTGACTTTTTTTAGAGAGATTTTTGCTATAGAGCATGTGTGCTCACCAGAGAGTCAGAGATGGAAAGAGAGAAATCACCCCCAAGGGGAAATGGCCATGCTGCAATCCCTTCTTCTCCATTCTCCTCTCAGGATTTTAAGCATGCATATACACATGCCTGGCATGAGTTTTAAGCTGCCGGGTCCAAGACTTGAACTGTGGTCGACTATGTGGGAGTCCAGCAACGTAATAATTACATCTACTGGTCCCTTATTTGATTGACTTTTTTAATGCCCACTCACTCATTCATTATTTATTAAGTAGATAATCTTTATTAAGTACTTCCACACACTGGCAAAATGGCTATTACACAAATATACAGCCTCACAGTATAATGCTTTACGATTTACAAAGCACTCTTAATATCTACTATCTCATGGCCCACCATAGTAATTCTATGAAGTAGACATTATTCTTGATATACAAATGAGGGGAATTTTATGATTCAAAAGAGGCAAGTTACCAATTTGCCTAAAGTCATTGACAGCTAACAAATTACAGGACTTGAATCTAGATCTTCTGAACTCATAATGTAGTATTTTCAGGCTACATATAACAAAATAACATAGATTGGGTGACTTATAAAATGACAGAAATTTACCGCTCATTATTATGGAAGCTAGGAAATCCGAGATCAAGGCACCAGCAGATTTGGTGTCTGAAGAGAGCCTGATTCTGGGGCCAGCAGGTAGCGTAATGGCTATGTCGCTGAACTCCCATGTAGTCGACCGCGGTTCGAGTCTCGGACCCAGTGGTTTAAAACTCACGCCAGGAGCGTGTGTATGTGCGCCCAAGATCCCAAGAGGAGAATGGAGGAGAAGGGATTGCGGCGTGGCCATCCCCCTGGGGAGTGATTTCTCACTTTCTATCTCTCTGTCTCTCTCTGTCGGGTGAGCGCACGTGCCCTATAGCAAAAAAAAAAAAAGAGAGAGAGAGCCTGATTCCTCATAGATGGTCATTTTCTCACTGTAACCTCACATGATGGAAGAGGCAATGGATCTCTTTGGGGGTTTCTCTCTTTTTTAAGTTTCTTTCTTTCTTTAATGAGTAGGAGAGACAAAGGGATAGAAAAAGAGAAGGGTCTTCATGCTGTGATCCACTCCCAGCCTCAGTTAACCCTAGGTCATAGGCATGCACACACCCAGCATGTTCAAGGAGGTCTCCAGACATGAACATGGAATCTTTCCATGTGGGCCAGCCTTGCAGAGCATAGCATTACTGCTGTCCTACCATCCACTCCCTAGGATCTCTTTTACGAAGGCACTAATTCCATTCAGGAAGGCTCTGCCCTCATGAACTAATCACCCCCCATTAGCTCCACCTCCTAATATCATCACCTTGGGGGTTAGGATTTTAACATATGAATTTGTGGGAGAGAGAAATATTTAGTCTACTGCACCTCAATTACAAAGCTCTTTCCACTAGAACATATCAGAGACAGTGTGGGAGGAGAGTGGGAAATGGCAGAGAGTGAGAGATAGGGAATAAAGGGGGAGAAAACAGAAACAAAATATATAATAAACAAGTAATGAAAAATTATTTGTTGATGATAACACATATGGTAAAATCCTTGATTGAGCCACTATACAATGTATTCTGGATGAAAACTCTCATTTTGTATACTGTAATGATGTACAGTGAATGAATGTAAATAAATAAATTTAAAAGAAAAGAAAACAGATTCTAAAGGAAGGATCAATCGAACTTGATAACTGATTTGATATGAGAAATGAAAGATTAATTGAAAATGTCTCTAAAGTACATAGGTTTTTTTTATTTTAGAGAGATTTTTGCTATAGGGTACAGGGGAACATATATCTTCTTTACCAGTTTTTGCTAGGAAATTTTAGTTCAATTGATAGACTCAAGTTGATATTCAGAAGCTAGTGCCAATGAAAAAGCAGGGAGGATGACTCACAGGCTTAAGTAAGCAAGCCTATGTACTCCATTGTAGGCTCACATTCTAGAATATTTTTAAAGAGAGAATAGAGTATTCAGGTTGTTTTCTAATTAAAATTATATTTTTTGATAATTGTAGATTCATATGTAACTGTAAAAAAAAAAAAAAAACACGAAGATCCTCTGTTCCTTTTACCCAGTTTCCCCTGATGATAACATCTTAGAAAACAGTAGTATAATATCAAAACAAGGATGTTGCATTATTACCGTCAAGGCACTGAACATGTCCATCACCACAAGGATTCCTCATGTTGCCCGTTTTCTTTACGTTTTTATCTATTTATTCCACATGCAAGAAAGATAGCACACCTCAGAGGTCTCAACCCCACAATACACCTCTGGCCTTCAGCCATCACTGAATCTTGGGCACGTTTTTGCCTGGCGTGCTCATGGAGGTGTCCAGAGTTGAACCAAAAATCTTCCCATGTAGGATTGCCTCACAGAGCATTGGACTTTCCTAGATGATACTACTGTCTGACTCCTATGTTTCTCTTTTAAGCACTTCTCTCCCACCCTCAACCCCTCTTTAAATTAGCAGCAACTAACCTTTTATCAATTTTTATAATTTTGTCATTTTAAGTATATATGTATTATATATATATATATATATATATATATATATATAGCCAGCAGATGGGTGGTGATTGGATCCCAAGTGGCCAACAGCACAATTTGAGTCCTGGCCCCAAGGTTTGAGAAACATGCCTAGAGGAGAATGGATTATAGTGTGACGATTCTCCCTGGGGTGTGTTTCTTAGTCTTCCCCCTGCCCCCACCCCCGTGAGTGGGCATACCCTATAGTAAATTTAAAAATAATAATAAAAAGTAAAGTCCTGGAGTGATTCTGTCCTGTGTGGCTGTTTTCAAGAGCATAGTCATTTACTTCCATCCACCTTCTTGCCCACCTAAGTGCATGCCACCACCCCATGGAAGATTCGATGGACATGGACATGAGCCCCCTGAGGCCCCAGAACTATCTTTTCGGTTGTGAACTAAAGGCTGACAAAGATTATCACTTTAAAGTGGATAATGATGAAAACAAACACCAGTTATCTTTAAGAACAATCAGTTTAAAGGCTGATGCAAAGGATGAATTGCACATTGTTGAAGCAGAGGCAATGAATTACGAAGGCAGTCCAATTAAAGTAACAGTGGCAACACTGAAAATGTCTGTACAGCCAACGGTTTCCCTTGGGGGCTTTGAAATAACACCATCTGTGGTCTTAAGGTTGAAGTGTGGTTCAGGCCCTGTGTGTATTAGTAGACAGCACTTAGTAGCTGTGGAGGAAGATGCGGAGTCAGAAGAGGAAGAGGACGTGAAACTCTTAAGTATATCTAGGCTATCAGGTCAGCCCCAGAGTGGCCTTTTAAATTTCAAGTATATATGACCTCACTTATGCCTCTTCATTAGTTTCCTATTGCTTTTTTTTTTTAAGAGAGGTTTTTGCTATAGGGCACATGCTCGCCAGAAAGACAGAGACAGAGAGATAGAAAGCAAGAAATCACCCCCCAGGGGGGATGGCCACACCACAATCCCTTTCCTCCATGCTCCTCTTGGGATCTTGGGCACACATGCACACATGCCTGGCATGAGTTTAAGCCACTGGGCCCGGGACTTGAACCACGGTCAACTACATGGAAGTCCAGTGACATAGCCATTAAGCCATCTGCTGGTCCCAGTTTCCTATTGCTTTTAAAATGAAGACCAGAGGCCAGCAGGTGGCAAAGTAGTTAAGGCACTGGACTCCCATGTGCCTTTTTGAGTCCCAGATCTGGCAGCTTGAAACTCACTCCAGGTGTGTGTGCATCTATGTCCAAAATCCCGAGAGAAGAATGGACGAGAAGTTTGCAGTGTGGCCATCTCACCTGGAAGGTGATTTCTCGCTTTCTGTCTCTTTGCGTATGTCTCTCTAGCAAGCACATGCACCCTATAACAAAAATCACTAAAAAAAAAAAAAAAAAAAAAAAAAAAAAAAACAAAAAAAAAAAAAAAAAAAAACAAACCTTGAATGTGGCCTGCAAGGCTCTGCTAATCTGTCTGTCCTCATCTCTTGCTTTTGTTTGCTTGTTTGTGTTTACATTTGCTAAGGTTCCCAGAATTATTTCTTTTTCTTCACAATAGAGAGCTTGTGTGCACACACAAGAAAAGGAGGAGAGATGAGAGAGAGACAGAGAGAGAAGCACCTTTGACAGGTCTCATCATGCTGTAAATCCCCTTTCCTTGGCCCTCCAGCTTGTCAGGATCTTGGGCATGTGCATATGCATTTGGCATATTTTCAAGATGGCCCAGGGAGCTGAATTTGCAGTCAGTCATGTGGCATCCAGCACTGCAGTTCAGATTACACTAGCGGGCTGGGCCTGTCTTCATCTTGAGCCACTTTTTCTATCACACTCTGCACTGTTAGACACACTTTATAAGTCCATTGATTAACACCTCCTCGACAAATATGATGGCCTCTTTACCAGGCCTTTATTATTGACCACTTCCTCTTTATCCAAACTCTTTTCCTGCCCCTCCCACCCAGGCAGGAGAGGAAAGAGGCAGGCCATCAGAAGATTCCTCATGACTCCTGAGAACTAGTGATTTCAGGGTAAAAGAGAAATGAAGATTTCCTTCTGATAATTCAGCCTCCAGCCCACAAGCTTGAGTGGGATCACAACAGAACAACAAAGAGATGCCAGATCACCTCTTTCTGCATGCTCCTGAATGTTCAGATTGAACTTAAAGAATTAGGAAGAAACACACCATCCATCAGATGACTAGAAATCACTGCAGGACCACAAGAAATAGGGGAGAGCAAGAAAATACTTCTCTCCAAGGGAAAAGAATAACTCCTCTTCATCCACAGGCAGTTCAATGGAGATTATGGAAATGCCTGATAAAGAATTTAGAATATTCATAATGGCGAAGCTAACAAAGATGGAAGAGAAGAGAGACCATGAACTGCAGAAGAGAATGGAGAAAGGAGCTGACGAGTTCCAGGATGTGAGGAAATTCTTGCAAAATCGAAAAGAGGAATTACACACTTTAAAAAGAATCAAAGGGACCTGTTAGAGATGAAGGCTATAATACAGGAAGTCAAAATCTCCCTTGAAAGTATTAAAAACAGATTAGATCATACAGAAAATAGACTCTCAGATGTAGAAGAGAAAATTGCTGGCCTAGAAAAATCCACCATGAAGACTGAGAAAATGGCCCCAAAATTTGAGACTAATATACGAGAAGAGACCCATAAGGGCATTGATAATCTATTCCATGAAATCCTGCAAGAAAAATTTCCAAACCTAGAGAGGCGCTCAAAGATCCAGTCCCAAGAAATACAAAGGACCCCAAATAGAATCAACCCAAGAAGATCTTCTCCACAACACATTATAGCCAGATTGACCAAAACCACAGATAAAGACAAGATACTAAGACTGGCAAGAAAAAAACGGCAAGTTACCTACAAAGGATATCCCATCAGGATAACAGCAGACCTCTCATCGGAAACAATGTGAGCGAGGAAAGAATGGGAACATATTTTCAAAGCGTTAAGGAAAAAGCAATTTCAACTAAGAATATTGTACCCAGCAAGATTATCCTTCATGTGGGAAGAAAAGACAAGGACATTCTTAGATAAACAAAACTTGAAAGAATTTACTAGCCCCAGACCAGATCTCCAAGAAGTTCTCAAGGGAGTGCTATATCAGGAAAATTAAATACAGACACACAGAAATAAGAGTTCAAAAACTAAGAAAATGACCAACTTAATCAAAGGGACAAGTCTGAAGTTGAATATTATATCCCAGAATCTAATCAGGAAAATCGAACCACAACAGAAGATAAAGTACCTGAGACTGAATTGGTGAAATAGAATTTTATGACTTTTGTCTGAAACATTGCTGATTTTCTTCTAGACTTTGTTGTCTGGTTTTAAGAATTTGTGTCCTGTCTTGAGATGTCAATAGGTTCATGTACCTACCATTTGAACAGAATCCTAACATGTTTCCTGGCTTTAAGTTTTAAGCAAAGTTCCTTAGGATTTCTTTGATTTAAGTTGAAGCTACTTTTCTTGAAATTACCAGCTGAACTTGCTATTGAAAGTAGTTAGATTATTTAAGAAATTGTGTGATCAATACAATATGGGGGGAAAAGGAATGGAAGACAACTGTAGACACCAGATATAGTGTGAGAAGAGGGTGGAAAAGGACAGAGGGTCAGAAATAGGGGTTTAGGGAACCAGCAGTTAGCGTAATGGCTATGTCGCTGGACTCCCATGTAGTCGACTGCGGTTCGCATCCCGGACCCGGTGGCATAAAACTCACACCGGGCGCATGTGCGTGTGTGCCCAAGATCCCAAGAGGAGAAAGGAGGAGAAGGGATTGCGGCGTGACCATCCCCCCTGGGGGGTGATTTCTCACTTTCTGTCTCTATGCCTCTCTCTGTCTGTCTGGCGAGCGCACGTGCCCTATAGCGAAAATCTCTCACACACACACAAAAAAAGAAAACAAAAGAAATAGGGGTTTAAAATATATATATATATATATATAAATATACACAACTAGACTTGGAAAAATTTTCACGATAACATGCAGATTAAGCCACTATGCACTATATTCTAGATGGGAAATCACGTTTTGTTTGCTGCGAAGATGCTTAGGGAATGAATGTAAATTAATTAAGTTAAAAAAAAAAGTTTCAGGAAAAAGAAAACCTAAAACTGTTTTTCTTGAAATTAAAAAAAAATGTATTAAAACACCTATTCGATGACTGCAGTAAGCTAAATAGCCCCAGCAAGGTGCTACTTCATAGTATGTTCATTCTACTCACTGAGGTTTATGCCTGAAGTCAGACTTGTGTTCATGGATATGTATATATCAGCTGTGCTTGCTATTCAAAATATTCAGATTAATTAAGATCTTTAGTGAATCAATAAAATGTGTGGGGGAAAAGGCATAGAAAGCAACCATGAGATACCAGAGACAGTATGGGAGGAGAGTGGGAGATGGTAGAGGGTGAGAGATAGAGAATCAAGGATGGGAAAAAAAGCAAAATATACAGGAATCAAGAAATGGAAAATTATTTGTTGATGATAACACCTATGTTGATGTGTTTGATTGAGCCAATATACAGTGTATACTGAATGGGAAAATCTCATTTTGTATGCTGTAGTGATATACAGTGAATGAATGTAAATAAATAAATTCAAATAATAAAAAAAATAAAAAACCTCTTTTTCCTTGTCCTTTATTTTCTCACCACTACTATGTTATCTTTTCCCTCTTAACACCCAACTATGAACATTTCTAATATTCTTTACTCTTTCCTTCTCTGTATTCTCTATTCTATCCTTTATGTCAATTGATATGCTCTTACCTTTGTTCCAGTCCTTATCTTCAGTAGCCTATATGATATGTCCAAAGTTACCTGAAACCTAACATGTTTAAAATAGAATTTATTGTTATCATTTTCCCTTACCCCAATAATATCTCCTTACAATATTTTTCTTTCAGTGATACCAACAGTCTCTCAGCCATTCAAACTATGTACTCTAGGGGACCAACAGATGGCAAAATGGTTACATCACTGGACTCCCATGTAGTCAACCACAGTTCAAGTGCTGGACCCAACAGCTTGAAACTTAGACCAGGTGCATGTGTATGCATGCCGAAAATCCTGAGAGGAGAATGGAGGAGAAGGGATTGCGGCATGGCCATCCCCCTTGGGGGGTGATTTCTCACTTTCTGTCTCTGTCTCTCCAGAGAACCCATGTACCCTATAGCAAAAAATCTCTCTAAAATAAAAAAAACTATGTACTTTAGAGACATTTTCAATTAATCTATCTTTCATTCCTCATATCAAATCAGTTATCAAGTTCGATTGATCCTTTAGAATCTGTTTTCTTTTCTTTTAAATTTATTTATTTACATTCATTCACTGTACATCATTACAGTATACAAAATGAGAGTTTTCATCCAGAATACATTGTATATTGGCTCAATCAAGGATATTACCATATGTGTTATCATCAACAAATAATTTTTCATTACTTGTTTATTATATATTTTGCTTCTGTTTTCTCCCCCTTTATTCCCTATCTCTCACTCTCTGCCATTTCCCACTCTCCTCCCACACTGTCTCTGATATCTACAGCTGTTTTCCACACCTTTTTTTCACATTTTATTGATTCGCAAAAGATCTTAATTAATCTAAATACTATCAATAGCAAGTACAGCTGATATATACATATCTATGAACATATGTTTGATTTCAGATATAAACCTCACTGAGTAGAATGAACATGCTATAGAGTAGCAGCTAGCTGGGGCTATATAGCTTACTGCAGTCATTAAATAGGTATTTTTAATGCATTTTTTTAATTTCAAAAAATCATTTTAGTCTTAATAGTTCAAAATCAAAAAATGTTAAGAGATATTTGCTTAAGACTTAAAGGCAGAAAAAAGTTAGGATTTAGTTCAAACTGTAGGTAGATGAACCTATCAACAGGTGAAGAGAATACAAAAAATCCTTAAATCTGGAAAATGAAGCATAGAAGAAAATCAGTAATGTTTTAGTCAAAAGTCATAAAGTTCTATTTCACCAGTTCAGTTTCAAGTAATTAATCACTCTTCTGTTGAATTTGCAGTGTTATTGTGGTCCAATCTTTTTGTTTAAATTCTAGAAGTTAACATTCCACATTATTATTGAACTTTCTGGTCTTGTTTCTACCATTAAGTTGGTCATTCTCTTGGTTGCTTTTTGTACACTTATTTATGTGTGTCTGACTTTAGTATTCCTGGTATAGCACTCCCTTCAGATCTTCTCAAAGAGCTGATCTGGTGTTGGTAAATTCTCTCAAGTTTTGTTTATCTGAAAATGTTTTTGTCTTTCCTTCTTGTATGGGTATAGAATTCTAGGTTGAAATAGTTTTTCACTTAACACTTTGAATATTATTTTCCCATTCTTACTTGCATTGTTTCTGATGAAAGGTCTGATGTTACCCTGATGGGATATCCTTTGAAAGTAACTTGACATTGCTCTCTTGCCAATTTTAGTATCTTGTCTCTGTCTATTGTTTTGGTCAGTCTGGCAATGATGTGCCATGGAGAAGCTCTTGGGTTGATTCTTTGTGGGGTCTTTTATATTTCTTGGGTCTGGTTATTTGAATGTATCTCTAAGTTTGGAAAGTATTCTTCCAGGGTATCACAGAATAGATTATCAATGCCTTTATTAGTTTCTTCACCTTCTGGGATACCAATTAGCTATATGTTTGGATGTTTAATGGTATCTAGCATTACTCATATATTATTCTCATTTTGGGGGGTTATTTTCTCAGTCTTTTTGGTGAATTCTTCTAGGTCAGAGATTCTGTCTTCTACATCTGAGATTCAATCTTCTGCCTGATCTAATTTGCTTTTAATACTTTCAAAGGAGGTTTTGATATCCTATATTACAGTTTTCAACTCTAACTACTCCATTAGATTCTTTTTTATGGTGTATATTTCCTCTTTCAGATCGTGCAAGAACTTCCTCACATCCTGGAACTTGTCTCTTTCCTCCTACATCTTCTGGAATTCATTGTCTCTCTTCTCCTGAATCTCTGTTTGCCTTGTCACTATGAATATTCAAAATTCTTTATCTGACATTTCTACGAATTCCATTGTATTGCCTATGGAAGATGAGGAATTATTATTTTCCCTTGGCTTCTCATATTTCTTTTTTTTTTCCTTTTTTGGAGAGGTTTTTGCTATAGCGTGCGTGTGCTCTCCAGAAAGACAGAGACAGAGAGACAGAAAGCGAGAAATCACCCCCCAGGGGGGATAGCCACACCGCAATCCCTTCTCCTCCATTCTCCTCCATTCTCCTCTCGGGATCTTGGGCATGCACACACACGTGCCCGGTGTGAGTTCAAGCCACTGGGTCCAGGACTCGAACTGCAGTCGATTACATAGGTGTCCAGCGACATAGCCATTACACTAACTGCTGGTCTCGGCTTCTCATATTTCTTGTGCCTATGTGGTGGTTCCTGGTCATCCTATGAATTATACATTTTTTTTCTAATTTTTGGAGTTAAATCTGAGCATTCAGAGGCATGCAGAAGAAGGTGATCTGAAATCTCTCTGCAGTACCATTTTTCTCCCTTTGTATAGCAGATTCTGTGGGAATTGAAGATTACTCTGATCCTAGCTAGATCTTGGGATCAGGAAGGTGAAGTCTGGGCAGAAAATCTTCAGTTGCCCTAGTCCCTGAAAGAAGCCACTTAGAGTTCAAATGTAGATTACTTGCAATTGGCCTGTCCTGGATAGATCTTGGGGTCAGGAGGGTGAAGTCTGGGTGGAAAATCTTCAGTTGGTCAACTCCCTGAATTAGCCACTCCTAGAATGTGTTTTAATCTGGGACCAGCAGATGGTGTAATGGTTAGTTTTTGTCGCTGTACTCCCACATAGTCGACTACAGTTTGAATCCTGGACCTGCCAACTTAAAACTCACACTGGACACATGTGCCTGCATGCCCAAAATCCTGAGAGGAGAATGCAGAAGGGATTGCAGTGTGGCCATCCCCCCTTGGGGAATGATTTCTCTCTGGAGAGCTCACACACCCTATAGCAAAAATCTCTCTTAAAAAAATGTGTTTTAGTCTGTTATTGTGTTATCTGAGGCTGGATGATGTGATACAAATAAAGGTTTATTTAGCTCAAAATTCTGGTGGCTGGCAAGTTCAAAGGCATCTGGCTAGCTGCTGCTGCATTACAACATGATCTCTCTGCTGGGGAAATGTCATTGGGCATATGGAGAAAGAGAGGGTGACCTGCAGATAGCTATCTTACTTACTTAATTCCACTCTTGTGCGAGCTAACTCATTCCTGTGAAACCAAAAACTCCCTCCCTCCCATAAGATGGCATTAATCTGTTCATGAGGTCAGTGCCCCCATGATCCAAACACCACCCACTGGACCCTGCTTCCTAAAGGCCCTACCATCTCTCAACACCATTACACTGGGGACCAAACTTCTAGCAAACAACATCTAAACCAAAGCAGAATGTATCTTACATCATTCCATTGTCACTATTTTAGTTCTGCCACTCAGCATGTTATTCTTAGACTCTCCTTTTAAAAAAAAAATGCTACTGAGCGTGTATGCTTTCCAGAGTTAAAGAGAGAGAGAGAGGAAGAGAGAGAAAGCAGCTCCCCTTGGGGGACGGCCACACCATAATCTCTTCTTCTCCATTTTTCTCTTGGGATTTTGGGCAAACATGCACATGAACCCAGCATATCTTTCAAGCTACCAAGTACTGTACTTGAACCACACAGTTGGCAATGTGTAATCCAGCTGCCTTAACCACCACACCATCAGCTGGTTCTAATCTTAGGCTCCTATAACTCCCATTATACAAGTCTCCCTGTCTGTGTTTTCTCCCACACTTAGGTCTATTCTAAACACCACTGGCATTTCAATCTTACTAAATGTACAATTTCATCACATCATTTTTCTTCTCAAAAAGTTTCAGTGCCTTCCTATTGCCAGGAGGATAAATCCCAAAATTTGTGATTTATAATGCAAAATCTTTTACACTCCAGCCTACTATATGTTGGTAAGCATTTCAGATACAATGGCTTAAACAAAGTCACCTGGTTTCTTTATTGTAAAACTTCCATAAACTTTCAATGAACTAATATGCATTATAAAGTTCCAAGAGGGTGATATACAGAATGCAACATAGACTAAAGAACCCTATTTTTGTAGAAAATCTGTTGACATTTCTCACAACACTAGGGTTCTAAGGAAGAATATTTTTTTTAAATGCTTGTGAAGCCCCATCCTACATTTCCAGTCTTATTTCCCATTAGTTCCTCTACAGAAATCATCTGCTTAGGCCAAACAACTTTAGTCTCCCTGAGATATATTCACTCCTGAGCAAAGTCCAGGTCTTTATTTATTATGTTCTGTCCATATAGAATGTACTTCTCTTCCTCTGTAAATCTATATTTTATTTTTTTCCAGAGAGTTTTGCTATAGAGCACATGCACTCACCAGAGAGAAAGAGAGACAGAAAGTGAGAAATCACCCCTCAGGGGATGGCCATGCCTCAATCCCTTCTCCTCCATTCTCCTCTCAAGATTTTGGGCATCCATTCACATGTGCCCTGCGTGTTTTAAGCCACTGGGTCTGGGACTTGAACCGTGGTTGACTACATGAGAGTCCAGCAACCTAGCCATTATGCCATTTGCTGGTCCCTGTAAATCAGTATTTTATTGAGATTTAATTCATATATCATGAAACTCACCATTTTAAAGTATTCAATTCATTGGTTTTTAGTATGTTCACAAAACTGTATAGTCATCACTGATATTTAATTCTGGAACATTTTCATCACCCCGAAAATAAACCCCACATCTCTTAACAGTCATTACTCATTCTTTCCTTCCCCAGTCCCTGGTAACCTCCAATCTACTTTCTCTATGAATTTGCCTTTTCTGAAAATTTCTGTATATCTAGATCCTACTTATCTACCCCGAGATCATGTTTGTTCATTTTTTTTCATTCATTCAGTTAAAATTACAAAACTCATTCTCAGTATCAGACAATGTTGTAGACTGAATATACAAAGGTGAATGCCATTTTGCCTTCAAGGAACTCACCTCCTAGTGGAGTAGTCAGATAATGGGGGTGTTAGAAGTGTTATAATTATCATGGTCAAATAAGACTAGAAGTTAAAAAAAGAAAGAAAGAAAAAGAAAACAAGAAGTACTATTATGAACAAAGTGCCAGAGGAACAAAGATGGTTGAGCAATAAATTGTAGAGAATCAGGGAAAACCTCACCAAGAAAGTTGCATTTGACTGGATATTGATTCATTTGTTCATTAACGTCTAACTCATTCATTCAGCAAGCATCTGTTGTGCCCCTACTATGTGTCAGACACAGTGTTGGACTCAGGATACAAAAATGAACAAAAAAATTCCTTGTATTTCAAGGAACTCAACAAGGGATGATACATAACATTTCTCTTTTTTTTTTTCTTTTTTTGGAGAGGTTTTTTGCTATAGGGCGTGTGCGCTCGCCAGACAGACAGAGAGAGACAGAGAGACAGAGAGACAGAAAGCGAGAAATCACCCCCCAGAGGGGATGACCACGCCGCAATCCCTTCTCTTCCATTCTCCTCTCGGGATCTTGGGCACGCACGCACACGCGCCCAGTGTGAGTTTTAAGCCACCTGGTCCAGGACTCGAACTGCGGTTGACTACATGGGAGTCCAGTGACATAGCCATTACGCTAACTGCTGGTCCCACGATACATAACATTTCTAAATAATGTGATACAACTTATATTAGAGTAATGTAAAGTCTTACTTTGGGAACAGAGAGAAAGAAAACCAACTCTGCTCATGAATTTGAAGGAAAAATAGAAGTTTACCAGGTGGACAGAACAGGGGGTGGTATTTCAGACAGAGACTAGATTGCCTC
The DNA here is from genome assembly GCA_026018925.1 of Tupaia tana. Classification (NCBI taxonomy): domain Eukaryota; kingdom Metazoa; phylum Chordata; class Mammalia; order Scandentia; family Tupaiidae; genus Tupaia; species Tupaia tana. The sequence goes on from JAKSZU010000009.1 coordinate 94,791,251, forward strand.
TGACTATGCTATACTAGTATTTATTTTACTGAACTAGAGCACCTAATAACTGTGTACTCTGACTAGCCTTTAATCAGGTACTTAGTGGAATCATCTCTATAGGTGGATGCCTTATCTCCCTAAAGGCTGTATGTGTCCTTTAGGATAAGAGCCTTGTCTTATCCTTATTAGTGCACTCATTATTATGTATTTTATGCAAAGTAAGTTTTTTGTGGATCCAAATGGATTGAAAGAATGACAGCACCCTTCACACTCTCAAGAAATTGCTGCCGAAGTCTTCTATATCATTTTCTCCTTCAAGGGTTTGAGACCTATTGTGTAGACAAAGGGCTTTAACATGAATGCTCCCTTTGTGCTCCATCTGCTAACAAGAACTGAAAAAGTAGCTCTTTAAACTAATCCTTTTTACTATAGCAAAAGATTACGGAGGAGTTAATATAATATTGTGATAATTCAATGTTAAAGACCACTGATATAAGTCTAAGAAACCATCTTAGAAATGTGCCCTTTGTTCATAGCTAGGTAGATACTATCTAAGCTAAAGATTAATTTGTATTTCAAACATGAACTGATCCTGGTCAAGAGAATTAAGGGATTCCATAAAACTGCTTCTTGATAACCTTCTCTGAAAAGTAGAGGTAGGTCTTGGGAAGGTAATTGGCTCAGAACAGCATCAAGGGGAACTCCAAAAAGAATATAGGTTTTTTCTCCTGCTTCAGGGAGACCAGGAATCTGTCTCTCTCTAATTCCTCCAGTCAAAGAGGGCCTCATTGCCTTTTCAGTTTGTATACCACTTTTTTTTGAGAGAGAGAGAGAGAGAGAGAGAGAGAGAGAGAGAGAGATTTTTACTATAGGGTGCATGTGCTCATAGGAGATACAGAGACAGAAAGGGTCAAATCATTCCCCAGGTGGGATGGCCATGCTGCAATCCCTTCTCCTCCATGCTCCTCTCAGGATTTTGGGTATGCACCCACATGTACCAGGCATTAGTTTCAAGCTGCTGGGTCTGAGACTCAAACCACGGTCGACCATGTGAGAGTCCAGTACCTAAACCAGTATGCCACCTGCTGACCCCTGTATACCACCTCTATTTATTTATTTATTTATTTATTTATTTATTTATTTATTTATTTTTGGAGAGGTTTTTTGTTATAGAGTGCATGCACTCGCCAGAAAGACAGAGAGAGACAGAGAGACAGAAAGCGAGAAATCCCCCCCCCCCCCCAAAGGAGGGATGGCCATGCTGCAATCCCTTCTCCTCCATTCTCCTCTCGGGATCTTAGGCAAGCACGCACATGCACCTGGTGTGAATTTAAGCCACTGGGTCCAGGACTTGAGCCTTGGTCGACTACATGGGAGTCTAGCAGCACAGCCATTATGCCAACTGTTGGTCCATGTATACCAACTCTTAAGATCTTAATATGAAACATACTACAACAAACCTTCAGAGTGTTCCCTTACTCTCTAGGAACATAGGCTTTCTTCAGCATTAGAAGCACTCATTTGTTTAATAATGGAATGCAGCACTAATATTCAGATATTGCTACAGTGGCTTGTGACAATAATTAACTGGACAACGTCCACTGTTTTTGGATTTCAGGAAGGTTACCCAGAGATGGAGATTTTCTGGCTGATGATCAAGTCCTGGAATACTGGAATATTTATGTATAACAGGAGCAAGTATGTATCAGCTGAAAAATGGTGCAGCTTGGCATTGTGTTTCCTTGACCACCTTGGCTCCCTCAAGAGAAGCTATGAAACTCGGGTGAGGAGGAAGAGGGCTCTAGGGGTGGGTGGCATGACTTACAGGGGACAGAGGTTATAGCAGGGCTCTCCTTGAGGACTCATCCCTACCTTCCTTGGCTAAGAAAGGCTCTTAATCATTGTTCTTCTCCATGCCACCACATAACTTCAAGAGTAAAAGGACTACGAACAGTCATTTCTTTGATTGCAAATGGAATCTAATCGAGAAGAATGCCAAGAGTGAGCCCTGGGAAATGCATCACTACCTATATTAATGCATGTGGGGAAGGACTGGCCTCTGCTCAATGCAGAGGCTGCTTAAAAAGGCACTTCTTCCAGAACTACTCTCAGTAGCAGAATTCAGGGCCATTATCCAACTGGGAGAGGTTTGGTGGAGAAAAAGCCTTGTTCCCAAATAAGAACCAAGGATCTTTCTGTTTTAAGTACCTTCTTCCCTAAAATAGCTACCTGTCCCTATTAAACAGACTTAATGCACTGGGATCCCTCTTTCTAAAGAAAGGACTGTACTTTCTCCCCAGAATAGTCTCTCAGGTCTTAAAATGTTAGGGTTAGACTTGCACACCATCACCATGAATCTAGCAAGCTTTCCCAAATTTCTTTTTCCTCTCAAGAAATCTATTTGCCATTCTCTTTTCCAGATGAGTGTTCTGTATAGTAAACTCATGAAAGCATTAGATGAAAAGAAGAGCTTCTTAACGAAGAGTGAGAATCATTGGAGCAAAACATGTGAGCAGGCAAGCTCACAGCAACTTGAAGATGTATTGTCCTGAGATGCTAAATACTTAAAAAAAATTTCAAACTTTGCTTGGGCATTTGTTTCTGTTTTCTCAGGCCCTATTTCCATGTTGCTGAATGAAATTTTCTAAAATAAAGATATTTTGACTTTGAACTCAGTGATCAGCTCATTTCTGGAGGATAAAAACATTTTCTAAAGTGTTGAGGATTTTCTTGAAATATAGTTCATGTGAGAGATGGCTTATGCCCCATGTGAACAAAAGGAAACGTTCATCCCAGTCCAACACAGATTGCATTTTATTTACAAAGTGCTCAAATCCCCAATACTCAAAATAACAGAGACCATAGACTCTTCATTGAAAGAACCTTAGGGGTCACTGGGCCCAGCATTTATCCTTCTCATGGGATCTCTCTGTGATATCTTTGAGAATTGGATACCCAGTCTGTTAGAATGTGTCCTATGACAGGGAACACCTGCGAGAGCTCAGTGAACCTTATTTTGCTCTCTGATTCTTAAAAAGACCTTCCTCATCCTGAACAGAAAGTTGTCTCCCTAGAAAATGTCTGCTTTCTCTGTCTCAGACACTGCTTGGAGAACTCAAGAAAGAAATCAGGCCCTTCCCTAATGTCCAGGCTTTTTCTTCTTCAGGTTAAACATCCTCAGACCTCTCAGTTGTCCCACATGTGATCTGATCACCACCTCACCTTCGAAGAAACAAATCCCATGTTCCAGTTTAGGTCTGAACCATGTAGAATTTAATAGCCTCATTCTGGTTAGACTGCCATTAGTGTACCATAAAAGCACATAGGCTTCTTTTCCCCAGTTGATTTTTATGAATTTTGAGACTGAAATAGTTTCATACTTAGAAAAGGACCAGCAGATGGCATAATGGTTATGTTACATAGTCGATCACAGCTCAAGTCCTGGACCCAGCGGCTTAAAACCCACACCAGGTACATATGTGTACATGCCCAAAATCCTGAGAGGAGAATGGAAGAGAAGGGATTGTGGTATGACTATACCCCCAGGGGGTGATTTCTCACTTTCTGTCTCTTTCTGGTGAGCGCACACACGCTAGTAAAAATCTCTCCCACTGCCAAAAAAAAAAGAAAGAAAATGTTTAAAGCAAGTACAAAGAACTGCTGCACCCTTCACCCAGCTTCCCTATTTCTTAACATCTTACCACTTTGCCTTCTATTCACTCTCTCCTTATTTCTTTCTGAACCAGTTGACAATAATTTGCAGACATTTTGCCCTAGTATCCCTTAATACCTTAGTGTGTATTTCATAAAAACAAGGATATCCTCCTACATAACCACAGTACAACCATCAAAATTAGGAAATTGAGACTGATACAATTCTATCACCTAATCCACAGATCCATTCAAATTTCACTCATTGTCCTAATAAAGTCTTTCATGAGTTCAGGGTCATAAATTGCATTGAGTTTTCACATCTCTTCAATCTCTTATAAAATTAAACATTTCCTCAGTCTTTCCTTATCTTTCATTATCTTGACATTTTCGAAGACTACAGACTACATTGTAGAATGAACTTCAGTTTAGGTGGGTCTTATGTTTCCTCATGATTAGGGTTGGTTTACACACTTGGGACAGTGCATCAAATCAGCAGGCACACTGCCAATTTGCTCTATTATCTGTTAAAGATATGATGGCATTTGCCAGGTTTCTCCAGTGTAAAGTTAACTGATAAATATTTTGTACATACTTAGTAATTAATATATAATTATGAAGTTCTTTGTGGAAGATACTTTGAGATTAAGTATCTTGTTCCTCATTAAATTTGTATCCACTACTTTTAGTATCCATTATGATCCTTGCTTAAATCCATTTTTACTGTGAGGGCCGCAAAATGCTGGTTTTTCTCTTTTCTTCATTCCCTCTTTATTAATTGGCATTGATAAGGTAGAGCTTTTTTATCTCCACTTATTTATTCATGTTTTAAAAATACATCTGGGCCTGGGGCCAGCAGGTGGTATGGTGGTTAAGGGAGCTGGACTCCCACATGGCTGACATTGGTTTGAGTTCCGGGCCTGGCGGTTTGCTTTCTCACTTTCTATTTCTCTCTCTCCCACTCACTCTGTCTCTGATCAAATTAAAATAAATAAAGTTAAATAAAAAAAATTATTTAAAAAAATACATTTGGGCCAGCAGGTGACGTGGAGGTTAAGGTAGTTGGAGCCCACATAGCCAATTCTGCAGAGTCCTAGGCCTGGCAACTTGAAAATCATGTCAGGTGCATGTGCATATGTGCCCAAAATCCTGAGAAGATAATGGAGTAGAAAGGATTGCAGCATGGCCATCCCCTCTGGGTGGTGATTTCTCACTTTCCTTCTTTGTCTCTGTCACTCTCTGGTGAGTGCACATGTTCTATAGCAAATCTTTGAAAAATACATTTTATGGGTCAGCCCATAGTGTGGTGGTTATGGCAGCTGGATCCCACATGGACGACTGCATGGTTCTAGTCCCAGATCAAGCGACTTGAGAAACACATTGGACACATACTCGTGCGTGCCCAAAATCCTGAGAGGTGACTGTAGAAGGGATTGTAGTGTGACCATTCCCCATGGGGGATGCTTTCCCACATTCTCTCCTTTTTCTCTCTCTCTCCCCCTGGTTGAGTGCACATACCCTCTGGCAAAATTATTAAAAATACATTTTAGTGGGGCTGGCAGGTAGCATGGTGAAGGGTGCTGGTCTCCCACATGGTCGACCATGGGTTGAGTCCCAGACCTGGTAACTTGCTTTCTCACTTTCCTTTTCTCTCTCTCCCTATCTCTCACTCTGTCCCCATCTTGCCAAATTAAAATAAAATAAATATATATATAAAGTTAAATAAAATAATATTTTTTTTAAAACTTTTTAGTACAGACTAATAGATTCCTATTTTATTCAATGGGTTTAATCCACTACTATTATTTTTTTAGAGACTTTTGCTATAGGGTGCATGCACTCGCCGGAGAGACAGAGAGACAGAAAGCAAGAAATAACCCCCTGGGGGGATGGCCATGCTGCAGTCCCTTCTCCTCCATTCTCCTCTCAGGATCTTGGGCATGCACACACATGCTCCCGGCATGAGTTTTAAGTCACTGAGTCTGGAACTTGAACCATGGCTGACTATGTGGGAGTCCAGTGATATAACCATTATGCCATCTGCTGGTCCCTTAATCCATTATTATTGTTTTTATTTTGCTCCCCAAAGTTGGTTTCTATATTCTTTTGACATGTACTCATCATTCTTTGAGCATTTCCTTACATTGTGGCAGAAGATATTCATCTTGTACTTTCCTTGTCCCAGCCCTGGAATTAGTCACTTCTCCAAGAAGCCCTGGCACTTTTTAGTGGAGAATTACTGTGCCCAAGATCTGGATCTCATATATACTTATTGTTACCAGGGTGCCATTTTCTAGGTCCTCTCAGTGGACAGAACTAGGAAATAAATGAGGATATCTGTACATACATATAAAAAATGTACACCTATATATGCATATCAATACATACCAAAAAAACCATGAGTTCATACTAGTACCGCTTTCTTTCTTTTCTTTTCTTTTTTTTTAGAGGTTTTTGCTATAGGGCGAGTGTGCTCGCCAGACAGAGAGAGACAGAGAGACAGAAAGTGAGAAATCACCCCCCAGGGGAGATGGCCACATCACAATCCCTTCTCCTCCATTCTCCTCTCGGGATCTTGGGTATGCATGCACATGCGCCCAGCATGAGTTTTAAGCCACCGGATCCAGGACGCGAACCGTGGTCGACTACATGGGAGTCCAGTGACATAGCCATTACGCTAACTGCTGGTCTTCCGCTTTCTTTTTTTTTTTTTAATGAATTCTTTTTATCACAAACAAATGTCTGAATTAATTTCTCCACCCACTTTCTTTAGAAAGAAAAAGAAATCAGTAGGCTAAGGAGAATCCAACATCAGTGGGTTTATTCTAGCCTTTTCCCTTTTTCATATTTGTAACTCTTACAAAATTGAGAAGTCAGGTCCCCACTAGCCTCAAATATTCACATATTTGCTCTTTCTCTCTGACCCCAATATTCTAGCCATACAAGCTGTCTCCTTGGCCCTAACTTCACCATCCTGAATAAGATGGCTGTCCCTTTGGCCTGAGCCCCAATGACCTGAGCCCCAGCAAACACTCTACAAGTCAACTGAGCCCCCCAGCCCCTAAGTTCCAAGCTGAGTGCCCTTACCCAGTCCTTACCCTGATCCCAGCCTCTGCCAAAGAGAAGGGAAAGGGACTGCATTAGCATTTAAGCTGACCCTTCATATCACTGACTCACTGCACTTACTATTTACCCTTTTATGTCTTCACCTTAGTTTACTACCACTTATCTTCAAGAAGTCAGCTCATGTGTCAGTTCCTTGGAGAAATCTTACCTGACTAGTTCAGGTTATCTTCTTATATGCTCTCTTAGCATTCCACTTTATTCTTCATCATTTGTAAATACACATTTGTTTGTGGAATAATTTGGTTAATGGCTGTTCCCCACAGTAGTCTTTGATCTCCATGAGGACAGACAGTATGTCTTCCTCACCATCGTATTATATATTCCCAATACCAAGTACAGCACCTGGCACTTTGAGTACATATTTATTGGAAGAATGAAGAAAAATTTGTCTTTTTATTCCTGCACATATTGCTATTAATTTCTCAGCTTATACTTACAGTATTTCTTTTTTATTTTCATTTTTTTAGTTCTTGCCATGTGCTTGCAAGAGAGAGAAATCACTCCTCACAGGGATGGCCAAACCACCCACAATCCCTCCTCCATTCTCCTCTTAGGATTTTGGCCATGCACACACATGCCCTGGAATGTTAAGCCACTGGGTCGGGGATTCATACCATGCTGTCAGCCTTGTGAGATCCAGCTGCCCTAACCACCATGCCACCACCTGGCCCCAACTTCCAGTGTTTTATATAAATCTAATTGGATGTATCACTATTAAATTACTTTTGTTAGTGGATCTTTTTGGATACAAAGTCTATCTTATTATGTTAGTTATCCCTCTCAGGGCTCACATTATCTACATATTTGGTCAACATGCCAGCTGATGTTTTAAACCAAATGACTGATAAAAAAAATACTGAGTGGGGAAGACTGAGACAAAATCAGTGACATGCTTTGCAGTTCTACTTCCAAGTTCATTCATTCATGAACAAGTATTTCCTAAACACTTTGTACTAAAGACTGGGCAATTTTATAGGGACTTAAAGTGAACAAAACAGAGTATAAAGTTTCTCTTACATTTATAGGTCCAGCTGTCTCGCTTGGTGGTTAAGGGATCCGGTTCCCATATGACCAGCCATGCAATTTGAGTCCTGTCTCCTGTGACTTGAATACCACACAGGCCATGTGTGCAAACATGCCCAAAATTCAAACAGGATAAAGGAGAAAGGATTACAGCACGACCACATCTCTTTGGAGGATGCTTTCTCCCTCTCCCTTTCTCATTTTAGCAAGTGTATGTGCCCTCTGGCATTAAAAAAAATAGCTTATGTTCTAATTAACTAGTATATAAATAATTAACTAGTATATAAATAACTTTAACATTGATCCTTTAATTAGCAGACTTTGGGGACCAGCAGATGGCATAATGGTTACGTTACTGGACTCACACATAGTCGACTGTAGTTCGCATCCTTGCCACAGCGGCTTAAAACTCACACCAGGCACATGTGCATGCATGCCCCAAATCTCTAGAGGTGAATGGAGGAGAAGGGATTGCGACATGATCAATCCTCTGGGGGGTGATTTCTCACTTTCTGTCTCTGCCTCTCTGGCGAGTGCACACGCCCTATAGCAAAAATCTCTCTAAAAAAAAAATTAGACTTCAGAATGATCATTTACCCACTCAATAATTGTACTGTCTACATTTCCCCAGCTTTCTCACAAAAGATATCATGCATGACTTTGTCAATGCCTTGCTAGAATGTAGCTACACTATGTCTACAACATTCCCATGTTTTACCCATTTACATTGATTTACTCATTTCAGAAAAGAAAATGAGCTATTCTATCTTGAGTTATTCTCAGGTAAAGGGTTTTATAAATTCTTTGTGATCACTAGTTCCCTTCTAAGTACCCTCATGCAAACTATCCCTTCCAATATGTATTCTAGAAACCTGCCTAGGATTAAGATGAAACCTACCTGTCTAAAGCTTATTAAATCTATCTTCTTCCCTTCACAAAAAGGAGCAAAGGTCCTCCTCTAGACTTCCAGAATCTTTCTTATTCCCCACAATTCTGCAAAAGTTACAAACACCTCTTATCTGAGCTCATCTGCAGGTTCCCTCAACATTCTGACATATAATTTCTTTAGCCCAAGAGACTCAAAATCACAAAAAGCACCTTGGTGCCTTCTTAGAGTTTTCTTACCGTGATCTTCAGTTACCTCTTGCCAATGTCTACTCAACTTTTTTCAGTCTAATGGACAGGGCTTGTATGAAGGAGAAGATCAAAGCAAAGTAGGAATTAAAGGGTCACCTTTATTTCTGTTATCTGGTAAGCATTACACCATTTTATTTTTTATTTTATACCCTGTCGTACTATTGGAATGTTTTTGTATGTGTACTTATATTACTTTTATAATTTAAAAAGTAATTATAATTAAAATATACTTTCCTCCCCCAACATGCATACTTTTAGGCCACATTGTTTTGTTTTTTGATACAAACAAAATTGTAAACAGCCTCATTTTCTTACTCCTAGAATTAATTCATCTCGGTTGTCCTTTCCTGACATGATGTTTACAGTTTCATGTCACCATATTTTTTTTCTTTTTTTTATTAAGAGGTTTTTGCCTTAGGGCATGCATGCTCATCAGAGAGAGAGAGACAGAGACAGAGAGACAGAGACAATGAGAAGGAAAGTGAGAAATCACCCCCTGGGGGAATGGCCATGCCACAATCCCTTTTTCTCCATTCTCCTCCTGGGATCTTGGGCATGCATGCACACATGCCCAGCATGAGTTTCAAACCACCAAGTCTGGGACTTGAACTACAGTCAACCATGTGGGATCTAGCTGCCTCAACCTCTGTGTCACCTGCTGGCCCTCTTGCCACCTTTTTAATGTTTCATCATCAAATATCACTCTGTCCATCTGCATCATTTTCTTTAGATAACAGTCCTTTTACTTCTTCATTAAAATAATTCACAGTTATATGGTCAGAATATTTCTTTTTTTTAGAGAGAGAGAGATTTTTGCTATAGGGTGTGTGCACTCACCAGAGACAGAGAGAAACAGACAGAAAATGAAAAATCACCCCCCAGGAGGGATGCCCATGCTGCAATCCCTTCTCCTCTGATCTCCTCTTAGGATTTTGGACATGTGCACACACATGCCTGGCATGAATTTTAAGCTGTCGGGTCTCAACTTGAACCACGGTCAGCTACATGGGAGTCCAGAGATGTAACCATTATGCCATCTGCTGGTCCCCAGAATTTTGTTTTAAATGTCTTTCAACCCTTTTGAGAGGGTAGCCAAGTAGAAAGTGCAAGAAAACTAACAACTGATGTATACTTACTAAGTGGTAAGCACTTATGTGCTATATCATGTCATAACAACCCTGTGAAGGAGGTGATTCCATTACTCCTTCTTTCAGTCTCCCTGTCTCTCTTCTGTTATTCTGTGAGAAACTGAAGCTCAGCTTAAATAACTTAATCAAGGGACCAACAGTTAGCTGGACTCCCATGTAGTCCATGTAGTCAACTGCGGTTCAAATCCCGGACCCGGCGGCTTAAACTCACACCGGGTACGTGTGCGTGCATGCCCAAGATCTCAAGAGGAGAATGGAGAAGGGATTGTGGCGTGACCATCCCCCCAGAGGGTGATTTCTCACTTTGTCTCTCTGTCTCTCTCTCTGTCTTTCTGGCAAGCGCACATGCACTGTAGCAAAAACCTCTCCAAAAAAAAAAAAAAAGATAACAGCTGGTAATTGGCCTAGCCAAGTCAGATCTACTGGACTGGTGCTCTTTGTCCTCATGCTACTTCTGTCTCTCTGAACTGTGCGAAGTTTGCCTTCTTAAATTTTAGGGCAAATTACCTTACTATAACTAGACTTATGCTCTCAAAAACTCTGAAGTGATTGTTCAAGTTTCCACTTCACCAATTAGTTCTTCATCATTGGTCAAAATTAGTTGATTTCTTCAACTCCTGAGGGATAATATTGACAGTAAGACAAGTACAAAAATTCTAAATGTTCTGCCTTTAAGCTGTTGAAATTTATAGCAACTCTAGGCAAAACTCCTCATGTTGCTCTATTTTGCCCTGGGCCATTTCTGTGATCTGCATCAGAATACGTTGTCCACTTCCTCCATTTTGTAGGATAGTTTGTGATGTACTTAAACTATATCACTCTTCTTCATTTCTTTTTTTAACTTCACCAGAACTCTATAAAGGGCTCTATTCCCACCTTTGTGGATTTCTATGCATCTAGTACAATGTCACCCTCCACCCTAAAGAACACCTTAAAAATACATGTCTTCTAATGCCAGATTCCAGTTGTAGATTTTGCTCTTGCAAGTTTCAGTAATATCTCTTACCTGGCATTTGTGTCCAAATTCTTTTGGTTTTAAAGGAAAACAATGAAGCCCAGAAAGGGAAAGTTCATTCAACAATCATTTGTTGAGCATCTATCATGTGCAAGGCATGTATTAGCTGCTACAAGAGCTTGAAGGATACACCAGATACAATACTAGCCTCCTGGAAGTTTTTTGTCTAGTTGTATGCAAGTATATTATGGATAAATAACTACCATGCAAGGAAGACCAGAGCACATTCAGTAGAACTGCTAGAGAGATGTAAAAGGAGAGAGGGAAAGCTCTTCTGGAATGACCAGTGATGTTATCGTGGAGGGTGACGTGAGCTGGAGCTTGAAGGATTTCATTAAATAAGACATAGGGGCTGGAAACATTCCAGACAGAGGTCTTGCTTACAGATAAATAAAGGAGTATAGTTTGCTCTACAGAGAACTATCAGGAAATAAAGCTGGAAAAGCATGTTAGGGCCCGTGAAGGGTGTAAACACATACTTTCCTCCACATTCCATGCCTGTTCCCAACACATATTTGGCTGGTACTGCTGATTTACAGGTCTCAATCTGAATGTCACCTCTTCAGAGAAGCTGCCCCCTCACCATACTAGCCTCTCATTGTAGCCTGTGGATTTCTTTCATTGCATTTACCCTCAGATGTAATTAATTCTGCATTGAGTTGTGGACACCTTTGTTGTCACCCCCCCTCCCCACCACCACACATACACATGCACAGTAGATTATAGGCTCCTTGAGGAAAAGGCTGTTTATTTGCTATTGTCTTTCCATCATCTTTCCAGCATTAATACCTATCAGTAACTGCTCACAAAGAAGTAAGGTAGGTGCAGTAACAGTGACAACAAAGACTAAATTGAAAAACATTGTAAAGAATTAACAATTTTTGGCGAAGAGTGGATGTGTTGACCAAAGTACAGAGATCAGGGCTTCAGCCTGGGTGACAAGGACGATAGTGTATAATGATGGCACTTGGGGTGGTGGAAAGGGTCAGGTTGGTGCCACAGGCAGAGGAGCCTGTGGAAGCAGCAGGGCAGGGTTAGAAAGAAATGAAGTAAACAGGGAGAGAGTGGGACATGATGTTATTTTTCTAGGATCTTTGAATTTTGTGTTTGGGAGGTAACAGCTGGTCTCTGAATACTTTCAGGCACTCCATGAATTTGTGTTGAATAAACAGTGATGGCCATTAAGGGGGAGCAAAGTAGGCAGAGGGTTCAGCCCTGGGGAAGAAGACAGCAGAGAGAAAACAAAGGGGGGAGCTAAAGAGGAGGGAGCAACTGAAGATGAAAAAGAGGAGTCCTAAGGATGTAGCAAGATCCCAGAGGACATCATTGCAGGGCCTCCAGAAAGGAAACTCTCCACATAACAGCCCTCCTCCCCCACAAAAGTCATATTCCTCACAGATTTGGACCTAATCAAATTGCTTCTCTCAAGGGTGAGCCAGACTAGTGACAATTCTTCACTTTCACTGAGCACCAACTATGTGACAGATGGTGCGCTAACTGTAGGGCACATGAAGACGAACATGACATTCTCTGCTTGCAAAGAGTCATCCAAGAGGAAGACAAAAGCAAAGAGAGAAGAGCATGAAAATGTTCTCAGTGTAGCAAAGGTGAGAGCAGCCGATATGCTTACGAGCACAGCTGTTGCCACCAGATGGCCTGAGTTCAGCTCTGCCACTTACTTACCAGCCATGTGGTTGCCTTATCAGTTCCCTCATCTGGAAACCAGGATAACAAGACCACCTACTTATAGCACTGTATCTGGCACTAGGTAAGTTAGTGTGCACAAAGCACTTAATACAATGCCTGGCACATAGTACACAGGGAACAAATGTGAGCTATTACAGAGACAAGAGTTCTCACAGGGTGTAACAGAGCACAAGGGAAGGGATGGTCAGTCAGGACTGTGGGGCAGGAGAGGAGGTGGTTCAAAAAAGGTAGCACATGGGACCAGCAGTTGGTGTAATGGCTGTGTCACTGGACTCCCATGTAGTTGACCAAGGTTTGAGCCCCAGACCCGGTGGTTTAAAGTCACGCCAGGCACATGTGCATGCATGCCCAAGATCCCAAGAGAAGGAATTGCGGCGTGGCCATCCCCCCTGGGGGTGATTTCTCGCTTTCTGTCTCTCTTTCTGGCAAGCACATGTGCCCTATAGCAAAAAAATCTCTCCAAAAAGAAAAAAAAGGCAGCACAGAAAAGGGAGCTCTTTTTTTCTTTTTAAAATTGCCACTGACAATGTGTACTTTCCAGAAAGAGAGAATGTGAGAAAGTACCCACCAGGGGATGGGGACCAGCAGTTAGCATAATGGCTATGTTGTTGGACTCCCATATAGTCGACCATGGTTCGAGTCCCAGACCTGGTGGCTTAAAACTCACGCCGGGTGTGTGTGCGTGCGTGCCCAAGATCCTGAGAGGAGAATGGAGGTGTAGGGATTGTGGTGTGGCCATCCCCCCGGGGGGTGATTTCTCGCTTTCTGTCTCTCTGTCTTTCTGGCAAGTGCACACGCCCTATAGCAAAAATCTCTCAAAAAAAAAAAAATAGCACCCACCAGGGGAGATGGACATGCCACAATCCCTTCTCCGTCATCCTCTTCTCAGGATTTTGGGCACGTACACACACATGCCTGGTGTGTTTTTTGTTACTAGGGCTTGGATAAGGAGCCATGGTTGGCCATGTGGGATCTAGCTCCTGTAACCACCAGGCCACAGGACCAGTTCCAAAGGAGAATTCTTGAATGGACTCCTGAAATATTAATAGGAGTCTTCCAGGTAAGCAAGATGAGGTGGCAGCAAGGGCATTTATGGGCAAGAAAAAAAAGCGTGAGCCAAGACCCAAGGTTGCAGTGCAAAGAACTCAAGTGATTGGGGCAGACGGGCATTAAAAGAAAGATGAAGCAGGAGAGAAAGACCCTAGCCTTATTGTGAAGGGCTACGCTAAGGGGCTTGGAGTCCCATCCCCCCACTGTAGGGAACAGGGCTCTACTGGAGGGCAGAGACACTGGGTGGCCAGTTCTGTCAGTTACATGGGGTTTTGGTAGCAGGCAGACAGGAAAGCTAGTCAGAATCACCTCTTACAAGGGTTCCTCACTGGGAGAATGCAGATCAGAAATCCACTCAGAACACCCACCCTCCAGCTATTCCAGGTGATAGACAATGTGGTTGGCCTGCTGGTGGCAGGGGAGGGGTGGACCATGCAGGTACTTTATTCACTATAGCATGGGAAGAGCTACCAGTGGGCATTACACTGCACATGTTGGAATGACTCTGCAGATGAAATCTATTGACAGTTGGGGGCTTTATTGTCAAAGAAACTTTTCCTGTTTACTAGGGAAGAACCAAGGTGTGCAGGAGCCAGTTCTGCTATTTCTTGGAAATAATGGAAGAAAGAGGCTTTTGGGAAAATTAGAACTCAAGAATCAGGTTATTTGCAATGATATTAAATGTCCTAGAGGTGCCAATGAAATGACTGAATGGATAAAAAGGATTAGTAGAATCAAGATCATGAAATCCTAGATGGAAACAGATGAAAGACAAGGCTTGAGAATACTGAGACTGAACACCATCAAGGCCCAAGTCGATTGTCAGGCACCTAGGCCTGCTTTTGACCTCAGCACTAATTTGTTGGCTTATCTCAGCAAATGCTCTGTGAACACCTCATCCCACAGCTCAGTGGCTGGTAGCAGGTAATAAGAACTATACCCATGAAGAGGGCTCTGTTGGCCTTGAGTACTAAGCTTTCTGCTTGAGTTCGATTCCCCCTCAGTCCCATCCTTTTTGGCTTGACCGTGGCTTGCTCTACACTCTTCATCCCACAGCTCAACTCTGACTTTCTTCTGCATTCATTTTTCATCCTTGAGCCTTAGCTTAGTGGCTAAGGTAGACATATCCCAAATGGCCAATCAAACAGTTCAAATCCTGGCCCTGGTGGCTTGAAAATATGTGTGTGTGTGTGTGTGTGTGTGTGTGTGTGTGTCTGTACCCAAAATCCCAACAGGATGGAGAAATGAAGGAGTTGAAGCATGAGCATGGCCCAAGGGGGATGCATTCTCCCTCCTCCCCTCTGGCAAGTGCATGCACCCTCTGACAAAAGATAATGTACCGTGCAAACCACAAAGCACTGCAAAAAAGTAAGGTTCGCTCTCCTTGGTGTGTTGGGAGGGTTGCTCACCCATTGCCATTGCTCCAGACCTGAACGAGGGCAGCACTCACTCAGCTTCTCCACATGAGTGCAGAGGCTCAGCCATGTCATAAGAGCCTGCCCTAAGCACTGAGCCTCTTAGGGGGTTCGCAGTGTTAGTGCTGCCCTGCTCTACAGAGTGGTCCATTTCTGGGAGTGCTGGAAACTGGGAGGCCAGTCTCTCTCAACATCACTCTCACTTAGCTCTCCACTGCCATGTTGGCCCTCATTTCCTGTAAGAGACATGTCTGGTGTAGTTGTCATCTGCTGCCTGTGGACCTTTGGAAAAATGTACTTCACCACCAAGGATGTGGACCCATGTGACGTTGATGTTGAGGAAGTGCCTTGGGGCTGGGATGGAAGACCATGGAACAGACTTTTGCAAAAGACCTGTCACCATCCTGGGGACTAGACCCATCCCAAGAATCACCAGGCTCAGTCAGCTGATATCACTACAAAGAAAGCCTTTTAGCCCCCAAAGAAAGGTTTGGGATGTTCTTTCCACGGCTGTGCCCCCACCTTCCCTTCTCAACTACTTCAAAAAGATCTCTGAGCGGGAACCAGCAGTTAGCGTAATGGCTATGTCGCTGGACTCCCACGTAGTCGACCGCGGTTCGCGTCTCGGACCCGGTGGCTTACAACTCACGCCGGGCGCGTGTGCGTGCGTGCCCAAGATCCCAAGAGGAGAATGGAGGAGAAGGGATTGCGGCGTGACCATCCCCCCTGGGGGGTGATTTCTCGCTTTCTGTCTCTATGTCTCTCTCTGTCTGTCTGGCGAGCGCACGCGCCCTATAGCGAAAAACCTCTCACAAAAAAAAAAAAAAAAAAATCTCTGAGCCACAGTTCATTGCAACTATCGTTTATTAAAAAATATATGTCTCCTTGGAAGGAACACTGGTAAACCAACTAGTGTCATGCTTACTTTGAATCTTCGCTTTTCCTCCCTGGGAGCATGGAGGATGAGCACCGTCTATACCACTGCTTATTTAACATCGGAGAATCCCTGCCCCCTGCTCACCACCCCCCTACCAGTCACAATCGGCTATCACTGTATTCCCTTTTGCCTTTGATCCAGTGTACTGCCCAGGGAAAGCTGCTGCCCTTTCTTTACCCTCATTCTGGGCCCCACACTTCGTAGCCTCAGTATGCTGGTAGGCTAACTATTAACACAGTTCCTGAATGTGGCTGGTAGTGCTTAAAGCATTATCAACATTGCAGTAGCATCGTCTGCACTTGCCCTCACACAGGGGGCCAGGGAACAACAGCCTCAAGCCTAGGGCCAAGTACTTCTCTGTTCTCTCCTGCGTCATCCCTCCAGCGTGGAGGTGAGGGAGGCACATTGGCTTCAAGGAGCACAGTGGGGTGGGATAGGGCCTGGACCACACCTGCTGCATTTGTGGCAGGAGAAAGTCTCCTTGGACCACAGTCACTGCCATCAGACTCTGGGAAAAAGCAATGAGATTTCGCATCTCACCAGTAAGTGAACTTTAGCTCTACAGTTCAAATTTACAGCGGTAAAGTTTACTCTTGTCTTGAAGAAACAGTAAGCTACCAGCTGTTGGTGAGGGGGTGGGGGTCGGGCTTATGGAGCAGCTGCAAAAAAACCAAATCAAACTCATTACGTGGTCGGCCAAGCCTCGTGCTGTTCCACTGTCTGGGCACAGAACTGGCAGGCAAGTGAATCCCTGTCCCTGTTGGCGGGCCCTGTGAAGGAGCCACGGCTAAACCCAGGATGTCCTTGGCAGGTGAAGACATGAGAAAGGACAGCACGGCCACCCAGAGCCCAGCTCCCCCTCCTCCTCCCCCTCCCTGGTGCCCACGTTCCCTTCTGCCGACTGGACAGCCAAGCCTGGGTCACCTTCATGTCACAAGGCCTGGCTCCTTCAGAGTCTCCTAGGCCTGCAGAACATTGGCAAATTGGATTCTACGCATTCACTTAAATAGTAAAAGTAAAATCTGGAGTAATGAAAAGGCTGACACAGTAGCACAACATGGTTTTGGTTTAACAGCAGCTTAAAAATGAACAAAAAGGAAACCTCTCATGCAGACACATCAGGTGGCATAAAACAATAGGCAATTTCACATGGAGCATCATTAGCCATTCTCTCTCTTCACACAGGACTGACTGCACTTTGTGGGCAGCAGTAGCTACTTCCAGGTCGAGTCTCCAACCCACTTACCTCAGGTAAAAACCCTTCCTCTCAGGCTGCAGGCTGACCCCTCTGAGAAAACCTTAGCTCTCAAGAGAATGACCAAAGGCAAGTACAGCACTTACTACCATTTTCAATTCCTTTCCAACCAGTTGGGATATAAGATGCCATCTGATTGGAATATGAAAATTAAAGCATTTCTCTAATAACATCGTACCATTGATGAAGTCTCCATAGATTTTCTAGTCCAAATGTGTGAGAATATATATATATATATTATATGAGAGTGTATAATATATATATATAATTTCTATATATTTTATATAAATTACATATATATATATATATATATATACTATATATAAATAAGATACTTTCTGTTGCCATACGCTACACCATTCAGAGCTGCAAGGCAGCAAGACAGACAGATAGAAATGCCCAGGCGCATCTCTTCCAGCGGTGCATTTAGCTCACTCCACAAGCCATGCAGCTGTCCAGAGTCTGTCTTTCCGTCAGTCCTCCTCTCTTCTCCTCGTTTCTGCTTGGTTGTTATGAAAACAATGGCTCTGATGGGTTTGCACCTGTGCTAGCTCTTGGGAAAGGTCCATGCAGGAATGGGCACAGTCACATGATGAGTGAGATGGCATCATCCCAAAAATAAACTAAAACAAAACAAAAATTAAAAAAAGAAAAAAAGAATAGGACTAAAAAACTCAATTTTTTTGACATATCTAAAAAAGGGGACAAGAACAGTAGTCATTTGTTCTCCCCGTGGGGACAGGAATGAAGAGGGAGGAGGGAAGAGGGACTTGATTTCTTCTGTTCACAAGAGAATGGTTGTAGGGGATTCTTCAGAGTTTTTCAGGGGATGGGACCCAAATGTAGTGCCCAGACTGGTCCTCAATGATCTGTTTGATTTTATTATAAATCTCTTCCAGCGAGTCACCCTGTACAATGGCTAAAGTGAAGAGGAAAACAAAATTATTACTATGGTCCACAGCACACTCCCAAACCCAGCAACAATCCTGCCTCTTCCAATAATCTTACAATGCGCCCCAGACTCCTGGCCCTGTTCACAGAAGTGTAAGATCAGCTGTCTGTGAGTTAAGGGTAGTAGGGGGAACTAAGTCTAGGGCTTGAAGTCAGCTGGCTGAAATAGTGAGACTAATTTGCAATGAGTGGGAAAATATGTTTATTCAAAAGATGTTTCTTGAACAGCCACTGTAGGTCAGACCTGCGTAGGTGGCTCTTGGCCACCATGAGACCACCAGCTTGTAATTCTAACGCAGTGGTACTGAAAAATCTGGAAACTCCATTATCTAGAGAAAGAGCTGAGAGCCACAAGTACTGGCAAGAGACAGTGCTCCGGTGGCTGTCATATCTGTTTGATGTCAGAGGTCAGCCTAGCAGAAAAAGACACAGATGCTAACAGTAAAAGGAACTCTGAAGACCTAAGATATGCAAGGATATTCTTTATCCAGTTAACCTAGTGGCACTACTAGCTGGGAATTACTCAGCATCGGCCTGCATGTACATGTGTCAGGGTACTTTAAAAGGTGAGGAACCTCCCCAACATTTTAGGAGCTGACCTTCTTAAAGTAGGCAGACCATATAAACACACACACACACACAAGTGGACAACTCAAACATCGCACCAAGGAATTACTGTCATCAAAAAATATTTATTCAGGACCTAAAACTTGCAAGGCAATGTACTGGGGGAGAGGGGCTGGGAAGAAGGGAAACTAATATAGGAAGCCAACCTTCTAGTAGGGGATGAGAAGACAAAATGAACAAGGCAAAATTCCAAGGCAGTTATTTGGTGGGAAGTTTTTACTATAAACTAGTTAAATTGTTATGTCTGGACAGAGGGAATTTGAATCCTTGGAAAGGTTTCAGCTCAAAAGTACCCAGAAAGTCCATGCAGAGTTTCTAAATTCTGTCTAAACCTCTTTGTGACACAGAAGTAGGTACCTGGCTGGTCCTATAGTACCCCTAGTTGGGTAGCCAGGATTCTTACCGGTAAAGTATTCTCCAAACTCCTGCTCCAGTTTCATGGCTTTGTCATAGATCTTATTTGCTTGTTCATATGTCTGCCGTCGGTTCATTTCCCTGTCAGACACACAGAAAAAAATAGGTCCAGACTAGATCCTATGTTTTGATTAACGTAATAAAAGATTGTCCCAGGATTTCTGAAAATCTGCTAAGCTGTCCTCTCAGAACAGCAGTGATTCACACTAACTCAGCCCTCAAACTATCCAGATTAAAAAGCCCAATCAGGGGCCCATAACAAAGGTGCTCAAAACAAAACAAAAGGAATGGCCCAGCAGTGAACAGGAGGGAGGGAGTCAGGGAGGGAAGGATCAGCTGTGGAAGGCTGGGGCCACGTGGGAGGCTTGGGTTTGGTTCCTGGATCAACCTAAATAGGTCAGATGCAGTGGCATGCACATGTGCCTATAATCCTAGCTAACTAGGAGGTCAGAGCAGGAGGATCTCTGCATGGGTGAGACCCTGTCAAAAATGCCCCTCTCTCTTTTATATAACAAACACTAGGAATACCTAGTGACCAGAACTGGGACACAGAGCCTTTTTTCAACCTTCCACTGAGTCCTACCTGTGCCCAAAAGATCACTTTATTCCCAGTTTCCTTTCCTGGTCTCCATCCTAGCTGGGTGTGTCTAAGTCTAAGCAAACACTTACATAAGGGCTTCAATGGACTTGGGCTTGATGAAAATGGCAATGGGGTAAAGTTGTGCTTGCTGCAGTCTCTTGATGGCATTTCCGGAAACATCTAAGATGCAGTGTTTGCCCTGAAAAAGCAGACGTGTGTCAGCCCTTCCATCCCCTGTCCACCCAACCCAAACTGAAATCCAATGGCACTCCAAACTTCCACCTGGGAGAACCTAGGGCCACCTAGGGTAGCCTAGATGATACTATTCCTGAAGTACCCAGGCCCTCTTTTTGCTCCTATTATCTAGGGTAAAAAACGCCCATATCTGCCTAGGGTTCCCCAGGTGGGTGCCACTCCAGGGTAAGTCACATGAAAGACAAACACCCTCCTAGAGGGGCTGGCAACATGCAGAACTGCCATGGCTTGGATTAGCAGTACCGCTGAATAAGCAGGATATACTGAAAGGATGAGGTGCCAAGTAGAACCTCAGCATGAGTGTTTCTGCCTTGGTCGGCTGGGCGGTCTCCTCTGCTTACCCTCTCTGCAACTGCCCGCACTGACTGGATGCTGGTACCATAGAGATTATCATTGAACTGGCCAGCCTCGATGAACTTGTTGTCCTGAATGTCCTTCTCCATTTGTTCTCGGGACACCACAAAGTGGTAGTCTTGTCCATCTACCTCATTATCTCGCCGAGGCCGAGTAGTATCTAAAGGAAAAAAAGGAAATCTGTGCAGCCCAAGGGCAATGATATGCCCCAAGCCCAAAAGGCTGACTTGGTCCTCTTTCACCCAGGTGAGTTATAGTTTTTTTCAGATGAGTGGAGGGAATAAAGCAGTTGGGAAGAAGTTTCTTGCCTACTTCTCTTCCAACCTCTAGGTCTCACATAAACAGGCCTACCTGCTTTAGCTTAAATTGGACCAGAAAGGTGGGACTGCCTGGGCCAAGGCCTGGCAGAAGGTGCCAAATCAGGAACAGAGTCAGTGAACCTAACCAATCATTCAAGTCACTTTGATACCACTTTGGCAGGGCCTCCTCATCTGTCCAATCATTCCTGACCATTGCTATTCAAACTTCCAACCAAAGAAAGATGTACCTAATGGCTTAGGTCCTTTCAGCCCTATCAACTTTGGGGGAACTTAGTACTACCTACTCTACTCCAAGGTGTCAAATGTACTCTGCTCCCACATAGCCCCAGAATTTTATCCCAGATCCTTTCTATAAAATTTTGGCATAATTCCAAGGGCACCAGGCCTCACTCCTTTAGGCCTTCCTGGCTCTTACGTGGCACACAGGATCCAAATTTATGCGGGAACTCGGAGATCAGGTCATCATTGACACGGTCCTTCATTGGGCCCAGGATGATCACAGGCCTTGCATAGTGAACTGGAGAGGGAGTGCATTGAGACAATGAGTAGAGGCCCCACAGACAGCCTGTCCTGCCTTAAGTCTAGCTAGAACCTGGTGGCTCTGGAGCAGTGCATCAGACAAAGTAAGATGCCCACAGCCATTTTCCGGCTTTTAACAATAAAGATATCAAAGAGCTCTTAATTTGAAAATATGTAAGTCTAAGGCAAAGCTGAAACCAGAAGTATCTCCCCTTCAAAGGACTCGGGTAAAATCTCTGCATTGACACCAGTAGCTGGGCAAAGTTTCTGCATAGCAGCCCCTAAAGGGAGGGACAGGGACATGCCTTTCAGCAGTGGCCACCCCACTGCAACAGAGCTTCCTTGGCCTGCCTTGTAAACGTGCCCTCTCTTCTGAAAGATGTCTGGCAGCAGACACATACAGTGAGAGGTACCCATTGGATGGTTACCCACACCCCCTATGACATTAGGAAGAAGTAGAGGAACAGGAAGAGCCTGGAGACTGGAAATACAATGAGTCAGGCCTTCTTTCTCACCCCCGCCCTCTCTCCCTCTGCCACCACAGCTAACCATTGCACTCGTCCCATGGCCAGAAGACCAGCACAAAGGCAAGATCTCAGGAGGGGGCTTACTTTCTTGCCGTGTCACTGGTTCATATGACAAAATAGCATCCTCTTGTCCTTCTGTAATGAAAAGGGAGATGGGTTAGCACTTCATGACCCACCTCCCCATACACAACATTTACCATACCCCACCTCTGCTGGAAAACACCATATTAAGTAGTACTAGCTATCACCCGCCCTGTGGGTCTCTTCTGCTTTCCACTGGCAGGTATGCATAGACAGCCCTTTATTGGACCTGGTACAGGAGTCAGCAGTTCTCTCATTCAGTACAGTATCACTGAGCAAATGGCAATGCTCAGAAGTCAGCAAGAGTTCATCAAAAGTCACCCCGATTTCTCAGGAGCTGTTTGTTCTTATAGATGATCGCCGTCTGTGTTCAGTGGCCTCTTGCTCTGGTAGGGATCACAGGAATACTGAAACTGGTTGAGACCCACATGCCCAAGTCCCATACCTGCAGGCAGGAGAGTCAGGGCACTCATACAGGTCCCTAAAGCTATAGCCTATCTACACTCTTCTAATGGTCTACCAATGATCCTTACCCCAGCAGTCACTGGAAGAAGTACCCATAAAAGTGGCTCAGGGCTGGAATAAGGTCCCTAGAGCCCTTTAGGAATAATGCTAAACCTACTCTTCTCATGATGGAGCTCCATGTAGCCTAGCAATGAGGAGGTGTTCCTTAAACAGCCACCAAGCTACTTAGAGCTGGGCACCTAAAGGTTCTTAAGTGGCTGCCAGCAGTCCCAGCAAAGGCAGCAGATCTGCAGTGAGCCACAGGGTCTTGCTAAAAGGCTTTGCCTGAGCCTGAGACTCCTGAGCAGATTACAAAGGGCCTGTAATTACAGACAAATTACAAAGGCCCTGTGGCTCCTGAAATGCGGATACTCCCATAATTCCTGAGGTATGAGTTGTGGCATCTGTGGTCTGGTTCACAGGATCTCCAGAGAAAAACAATTACCTGATATCTAACCTAGGCAAAAGGCAAGGGGGTCCTGGTAACCTGGAAGGGCAGATTCAGGACAAAATACCACAGGAGCCATGTCTCTTTTGGTCTCTGAGCAAATGTGTAAACCTGGCAGCACCTCTAGTCCACATGTGCCCATGGTACTTCCGGAGCCCAGGGATGCTTTGTAGGCAGGTCCTGGCCAGAACCTACAGGGCTTATACTCTCCTTTGATCCATGAGGCAAACCTCTCCCAATAAGGAAAGTGAACTGGCCACAGCATTTCCAGGATCTCGAAGTGAACATGGCTAAAAGAAGCACCAGTCTCTGAGCAGAATGGTAGCCATGCGACACTGGGATGAGGATGGTTGGGACACACAGTGGAGCTACACGACTTTGGAGGAATGACACACACTTACTGGAACTGCTTTCGCTGTCACTGGTGTTGGATGTCACTCCCTCTGCAAGCCAACAAGAAAGAGACTCCAATTCAGAACCACACCACTGAGAAGTCACATGCAGCGCAAAACTGAAACGCTCCAGGAGCAAGACGCTGAACTGTCAACTGACTATGGGAGGCCTGCCACATCCAGGCTACCAACTGTGAGGTACAGCTCCAATCTTGGGCCCCTGGCCACCTCCTACTTGTCCCCAGAGTCCTCCTGCTCTGCCAAGTCCCTCCCTATGCACTACAAGCCTGTTTCAGCAGCATTCTCTTCTTCTGAATCAAATGCACTGACTTGGACAGTTTTCAAATCCTATCTCACAATACATCTCCCAAGGATAATGACAGGAAAGAAAAGGAAGTGACAGGAGCAAAGAGAAGTCCAGGGATCAGGCTGTTTTGATTCCACCCCAGAGCCCCCAAAGTACAGAACCATGTGGGGCTCAAGAGCTAAGAGGCTAAGTGTGAAGTGAGCTGAACAGCCACCAGGGGAGCTGCTCTGACCATGCAGTGGGACCCATGGGGCTCAGTAGCCCTTCCTGAGGAGTAGGGCTGGGCCTCAGCACTGTGGGGTGCGCCTCCATCCACCCTGAAACAGACACATCATAACATGGAGACAATCAACCAACAAGAATGCCATGAGGAAAAGATAGCCCTCCTGTCTCAGACAGTTGGTATCTGCTTATCTCTAAGTGCAGGTGCAGAAAGCTCAAGCAGAGGAGCCTATTCACTAGAGGCACAAACAGAGCCCACCCCTCCCAGGATGACAGGCAAATGAAGATGAGACATGGGCACACCAAACCATGGAGAGAGATGCTGCTCATTTCAGCCAAGACCACACTGTTCCAGACCGTGATATGCTGTGGCCCCCCATGAAGGACTGGCAGAGTTGCCACACAGCTAGTTCCTGAAGAGCTCCCACCCTTGCTCCTTTACCTTGGGCCTTTCTTAGTTGTTGAAGGAGAGTATACGCTGGCAGGACCCACCTGGCCAGCCTCTGCCTGATGTAGGGACAGCCACTAAGGCCCCTTCATCTAGGGCCTTTTATTTTCCACTCAGGGTTTTATTTTCAGAGTTCAGAGGTTACTCAGAGTTTTCCTGAGAGAAAGCACTAGATATATATCGTCCATAAATGGTGCTAGGACCCACCAGACCAGATCAGCTCCTCCAAGCTACTCTGGGGAAAGCCGGCATGGGTTATTGCTGAAGTTGTGGGTCTGCTAGGACATCTCACAGAGGCAGGCTGGGTTAGGGGTTCATAGCACATTTACCCCTAGTAAGAGAGACTATCAGAGCTGCAATTCCTAAGCCCAATGCCTTGGTGTGGTGCCACTGGGAGAAGCAGCCAGACAGCTGGCACTCTCTCCTGGACAATGGGCTAGAGACTGGCTAAGTGGTTGGGTCACCCTGGAGAAGGACTATAGGCCCACCTCATTTCTCAGGTGGGATGCCAAGTTGATGCCCTACCACTGTGAAGTGCAAAAGGAAAACACAGACACGAATGAAAGGGATTTATTAGGGATCCAGAGCAAAAGTGTGACATTTGGAGCCACACATACTTCTTCCTGCTGCAGTATGAGAATTCTCAAAACAGTGCCCTCCCCTCGCCCCTCATGTCACCCATGTCCCCAATGTCCCACCCCCACTAATTCCATTCATGCCACAAAGACAGTTAATGGTGTGTAAGTTCAACTTACTCAGGTTCTTTGCTCCATAATAATCGTCACTTAACCCAGGGAAGTCCTGATTTCACAGACAGCAAGGACAGAGAGAGGGAGAGGGAGGGAATAGGAAGGAAGGGGAGGGTAGGGGGAGGAGGGAAAGAATTGGGAAGAGAAAATAATCAAGAAAAAAGACAAGGGGAAGGAAGAATAGAGAGGCAGGTGAGCATTAGTGACAGAAGTATGAAATACGATGAAGACCTCTAACTACAGTGAGATTAAGAACTTTGCTACAGAAAGAACATCCAAGGTCAGATAAGATATCTGAACTTCCTGCTGCCCAGTTTGTTGCCAGAGGGCCTTACAGTGGACTAGCTTTCTGGGGAAGCCTCCAGCTTTTAGACCCACAGGATAGGACCAGTGATATTTCAAGGCCTCGAACACCTGCTTTGACCAAATTTGTAGTTATAGAGCACAGTCTCAGCTTTGCCCCCAAAAATCACCATTTCCTTCCATGGGTGTGTGAAAGAGAAAGCATCGAGATGTGCCAAGTGGACTGGCAGAATTTTTATCTCTGAGGCGATTTTGCCCAGTACTGACACACTCAGTCCAAACCCCTCAGGGAAAGCATCATGTGGTCTGGTTGTGACCTGCAAAGTTGCCCTGAGTTGTACAGACATGGGGTGGGAGTAGTGGGGGTGGGCAGTAGCTCAATTTCTAGAGAATTAGTACTAAACAGTTTTAACTCTGTCACTCAACAGGTCCCTCCCACCCCCCCAGGATGAGCCACTGAGCAGTGAACACCTCCCCAAATGGGCTCAATGGGGACTCATCTGGTGAACTTTGGCAGCAACTACTTGGGTCTCTGGCTCAGAGCACCTTCTGCTGCTCGCAAGCATGACTAGCTTTATCTATTGCTTCTTATTGGGTCATCCCAGGATGCTGAGCCATGGCCTCAGTCTGGACAAGGGCACCCATGTACCAGCTGCCACTCCAGACAGCAAAGACCTCTACATACCATGATTATGAATCAGGCAGCAGCCCCCTAAAGATGTTTCCTATCCAACTAGTCTCCTGCTAGTCCCAACAGCCTAGGACCTCAAGATCCCTCTGTGGAAGATGGAGGAGTTGCTGGGAAATGAGAGATGTTTACAATTCACATTGAGATGAATGAAAAAATATTTTTCGAGGCTGCCCTAGCATTTAGAAACCTTAGGTTAAAATTTCTGAGGCATATGATAGAGTAAAATGATTTATCAGAATAAAGTGGTTGTTAAAAAGTTAATTCAGCTCAGTGTTATAACATTTTCTACCAAACCAGCTGTATGTTTCTCAATAAATCTTTCTTTGGACAATGTGGAGCAACAGCCTTTCCATGTCAATTCATTAAAGCACAAAGGATTTCTATGTGGAAATGGGCTCTGTACGTAGGCTGGGCTGACAGTGAGTGTGCTGAATCCTGTGGGAATCCTATGTGTTTATACGAGCATGGGATTCCAGAATCAGCTCTAACTCCAGGGACCTGGGGGGAAAACAGGCTCTTCTCTTGACACAGATGAGTGAAGTTAAGGGAAAGGAAACACAAGAGGAAGAAGCCAGGAGAGCAACACTGAGTACCTTACACCTTGTTCTCTTGAAAAACTGGCTTTCTAACCCTGACACGCTGGCTGCAAACCACTCCTCACCACCATAGCAGAGCTCCATCTGGCACTTCCAACACCATGCCAGAGACTTCCTGGAGGCTGGTCCTGGAACCAATCCCACCTGAGAGCCTCCAACATTCATTCCAAGTGAGGAGCTGAACAAAGGGACCCAATATCTCACTGTGCAGACCAACTTCTGCCCCAATTCTGAAAATAAGCATGTGTGTGCACATGGGCGCACAGTGGGCCACACACACCATGCTCAGACTCCTCATGAGGGAAGGGGTAAGTGTGGGTAAGAGGGCGGGGCTGTAAGCGGTCTGTTCCCTGGACTCTGCAGCTACTTACGTTCCTGTATGCTGCTTTCCTGGGCCATGTTTTCTTTGCTCTTGTAAAATGGAAACTTTCGAGAGAGGCGGAAACTCTTTTTACGTTTCGTTTTGATCGACTGTGAAAGAACATGAAGATGGAGGGGGAGGACAGAAGAAGAAAAAAAAAAGAAAAACAGAACAATGGATTTTAAAGCATGCAAGAAAAACTAAAATGGAGACAATGGTGAGCTAAATAAAAGACCAGCTCTCACAAATGGAGTCTATGAGATTACATGAAAGTTGATGTAAGAGGGAAATTATGTTTACAGGAAAATGTTGTACGGATGTTAAGAGGTTTCTACCTAATCCAGAGTCACAGCACTCACTGGTAGCACTTCCTACAGAACAAAGGTCACTGTAGCCTCCTGGACACATGTCCTAAGGTTCCATTGATATACACAGAGTCACCTACTCCATGTCTCTCTTCCCTCTACTCTTCCAGAAGTTCTTTGGCCTGTGAAGCTCATAGAAGAAAAGGGTGAATGACTGCCTCACATGATTTGAAGAGAGGTGGGAGCTCTAGGGCTGGCCTTCCTGGTTACATGACAAGGCCAGGTTCTGTTCAGGGTCCCCACAGCTCCGACAGGGTCTGCAGCCAGGGAGACACCTACGAAATGGTTGTATTCTCCCTGAGCAAGTCAGCCTTCCAGATAGTTCAACTCCAATATATCTTCCAGAGCCAGTTACACAGAGGGAAGGAGCACAGACTAGCCATGGACATGAGGTGCTCACTCTCTGCTTTCTGAAAAGCAGTCAATATTATGATAGGACAGAGCCAGCCCCCTGAAAAAGCAATATTCTTTTGTGCTGCCCAGTTCTCTTATATATCACAGTGAACTCCAAGTCTTTCATCCCTCTTCTCATACTGGCAGACTGCTCTGGCAACGGAGGGGGTCCCACTTACCCTGTTAGACTCGATCATCCCTGTCCTGGCATGGAACTTCACAGTTTTCAATCGAGCTCTTTCTTTCTTTTCCACCCTATATAGAGTCAGAAAGAAATTCTGTTGCTGCCAGTATATGGCTTTAGCAGTAGGACACAGCAGCCACCTTTTGGCTCAGTGAGTGAAAACCCAATCCTGAGCACCAACTCTCTACCAAAAAGGAGTAACAAGGCACAGATGCAATTTTCAACTTATAGTATATTCAGAAAATAAGGACCAGCAAGAGGGCAGGAAAGGCCTTGCTCATATCAGGACAACTTACCTCTTCTTGCTGGGGATCACACCGATCTGCTCACTTTCTCCATGTGGGGTCACCAGTCTTGCCTGCCACCACTCATCATCAGAAGCATTAATGACATGCAGGATGTCACCATAAGAGAAGCTGAGCCCCTGGCTTGGCAGGCAGCTGTCTCGAGTCCGGTCATAATCAAACAGAGCCCTGAAACACACAGTGAAAGTGACATGACCAATATTACCCTAAATGCCAGAGGACTGGCACCCTGGAAAGATAGCATAAGAAGGCTAACCCAAATGGCACAGACACAGCAGCCTCACAGAGAACCATCAGGAACTCTCCAGGAAACTGCATCTCTTCTTAGTCCCAAAATGATAAATATTGGGTCACTGGAAAAATCATGACACATTCTTGCATAGAAAAACACAGAAAAAAATGCATCATGAGTTTTCCAAAAACCCAATATATGCCACCTTTTCAAAGAAACACCTTGTCCTCCCAACAAGGGGCACAGGGATCTTTTACATTTCCCTATCGCCTCCTAATCTTCAGACACAAGGCAGAAGTCCAAAGTAGAAGATGTGCAACAGGCCTTCTCCCTCATCCACATCTTAGGAAACTAGCTGTAGTAATGGGTTTTCTCAGTTTACAAATATATCTTTAAAAAGTATAGTTGAAGAAGGGCCAGCAGGTGGCATAATGGTTAGTTGTGAGATTCCCACATGGCCAACATTGATTCACATCCCAGACCTGATGGCTTGAAAATCATGCCAGGTGCATGTGTGTATGTGCCCCAAATCCCAGGAGAATGTAGGAGAAGGAATTGCAGAGAATGTAGGAGAAGGAATTGCAGGATGGCTGGCCATCCTCCCAGGAATGCTTTCTCACTTTCCCTTTCACTGTCTGTTTCTGCCCTGCATATGGCAAAAAACCTTAATAAGAAAAATAAAAGTAGTTGAAGATAGGACAAAAAGTGTTAACTACAATACCTAACAATTAATGATAAGTCCTTCAGAAACACCAAAGAAAGGGCCCTCTGTCCTAAAGTCAGCCAAGGAAAAAGCAGACACTAAACTACATAATACGGTTGAAAGGAACCCAGAGGACTGGATGGTGATACAGTGGTGAAACATGACACTCTGTGAGACAAACCCACGTGGGAAGGATCCCAGTTCACGTCCGCAGCCTTCCCTGAGTACATGCCCATGACCTGTTGCTGGCAAAGGCTAGATCATGGCATCAAAACCCTGTTGGGGGTGCTCTCTCTATCTCTTTCACTTATGGAAGAAATAAATAATAAAATAAAAGAAAGGTCCCCTAGTTCAGTCTCTTACATTTGGGGAAACAAAGGTTCAAGGAGGAAGAATAATTTGACCTAGGTCACACATCTAACTAACCTAGGACAAAGCCCAGGTCCTCTAATAAGACAAGCTATTGTGCCATGATATAAACAAAGCAGAGTGAAGAGATAAAGGGGGAAAGTGGGAGAATTGGGGAAGGAGGTACCCCCATCCAAGCTGGTGGGAAGGAAGAGGCCAGCTAGGCTGCAGCCAGAGGTCTTAGGAAATGAGGTTGCAAATAAAGGCCTGGGGCAAATCTTGGAAGGCTGTGAGTGGCCCTAAAAATTTGAGCGTAGGGAAGCCACACATGAAAAAAGCCTTAGGAACATTAATCTGATCTCATATACAATGGGATAAAGGCAGGCATTAAAGACAAATTTAAAGCAAAGCTCCAAGCTCAATCCTTCAGGGCCTACTGCTGACACCAACTCTGGTGAGGCTGGGCTGATACTTTATACCAGAACCCTCTGCTCAGGGAACAAACTCACCTGAATAAGTTTCTATTTTTCTCATCCAGTGGAATCTCTCCTCATATGAGAGATTTCAGTGAAAAGTTTTTCTACCTGCAACTTAGTTCTGTCTTCATCTTTTCTTTTAACAGAAGTATGTCCATACCTTTGTCCCCATGTTCCAGTGGCTTGCCCAGAACCCAGTTCCAGAACTTCCACTTTCACCACTTTCTATGGCTCAGGTGAAGCTGCAGGTAAACACATTATTCCCCACATGCAAACTCAAATGAAAGACAGAAGGTAGTAAAACTGTGGAGAATGAAAGACCCATCTACTTTTTAGAGTTCTTGATACAGAATCCTTAAAAATCAGTGTCACATGATTTGAAAATAGAAACACCCAAATTCTAATAAAAAGCCCTTTCTTTCAATTTGCACACTCAATACCGTAAAGAGAAAGGCAGAGGTCTACAGATAAGGAGGTGTCCTATCCACATGGTTCTTTCTGGGCTCTGTTTGGCAGAATCAAATCTGAATATATTCATGCTGCCTGGATTCCTAAAGCAAGGAAGGTATTCTGTCAGCTGTTCCTACAGAGAGGAGGCTGATGGACAGACAATCTTAAGTGACAATGAGAAACACTCAATGTGATGCTGGGCTTTAAAGATTAAAACAAATATAGTAAGGAGCCAAACAGAACTTGGATTAAGTATAATTCAGTTTGGGTTGGGAAGGAAGACATTAAAATAAATTAGGAGAGATGAGGATTTTTTTGGGGGGCGGGGGTGGGTTGTTGAGATTTTTGTTATAGGGCATATGCACTTACCAGAGAGAGAAAAAGAGACGGAGAGACAGAAAGCAAGAAATCAATCCACAGGGGGATGGCCACACCACAATCCCTTCTCTCCATTCTCCTCTTGGGATTTTGCACATGCGCACACACATCCTTGGTGTGAGTTTCAACCCACCAGTCCCAGGACTCAAACCACAGGGAGTCCAGCACCTTAATCACTACGCCAACTGCTAGCCCCGATGAGAACACTTTCATAGAAGATTAAAAGGCAGAATTTACTGGTTATAAGTTTAAAACACAATATGGGAAGGGACTTCAAAAAGCTTGTGGAAAATATAAGTATGAATTTATTTTAGTGCAAAAATGTTTTGAAATACATGCATATATTTTTTTCATAAAAAGCATGTTCCATAAACTTTTTTTTTGACAGAGATTTTTGTTACAGGGTGCATGTGCTTGCCAGAGACAGAAAGCGAGAAATCACCCCCCAGGAGGGACGGCCATGCGGCAATCCCTTCTCCTCCATTTGCCTCTTGGGATTTTGGGCAGACATGCACACACACCCAATGTGAGTTTTAAGCTGCTGAGTCCAGGACTCGAACTGTGGTCAACTGCATGGGAGTCTACTGACATAACGATTATGCCACCTGCTGGCCCCTAAACTTTTTTTTAATTTGCTAAAGAGCTTGTACACTTGGCCAGGGGGAGAGAAAAAGTAAGAAAGCAC
This sequence comes from Tupaia tana, assembly GCA_026018925.1. Lineage (NCBI taxonomy): Eukaryota > Metazoa > Chordata > Mammalia > Scandentia > Tupaiidae > Tupaia > Tupaia tana. The sequence goes on from JAKSZU010000009.1 coordinate 94,822,865, forward strand.
CCACCATGGGGAATAGTCATGCTGCTATCCCTTCTCCATTTCTCCTCTTGGAATTTTGAACATACACATGCACGCATGCTAAGTATTTTTTAAAGTTGCCAGGTCCAGGACTCAAAACATGCAGCTAGCCATGTAGGATCCACTTGCCTTAACCACCACACCACGGGCTGGCTTCCATAAACTTTTCTTTTTCTTTCTTTTCTTTTTTTGAGAGGGTTTTGCTATTTGCTATAGGGTGCATGTGCTGGCCAGAAAGACAGAGAGAGACAGAAAGCAAGAAATCACCTCCCCCCCTGGGGGGGATGACCACACCACAATTCCTACTCCTCCATTCTCCTCTTGGTATTTTGGGCATGCACACACATGTGCCTGGTGTGAGTTTAAGCCACCGGGTCTGGGACTCGAACTGCAGTTGACTATGTGGGAGTTCAGCAACATAACCATTACGCTATCTGCTGATCCCAGTGAGAAAGCAAGCCGCCAGGTCCTGGACTCAAACCGCAGTCGGCCATGTGGGAGTCCAGTGCCTTAACCACTATGCCACCTTCCAGACCCCTCGTATATGTTAGCATTCCACAGAACCATGTGTGGTGAATTTGATACAATCATGTTTTCTGGATGCCAGGAAGCCAATTATTAATAATTTTTTTAGACATCTGAGGTTTAAGTAAAACAAATATAAGTTTATTTTTAAGATGAATTTCAGGTACCTTGCAATATTAACAGCATACAGTGCAAGCTAAGTAAAAAACAAAAAACAAAACAACAACAACAAAAAAACAGATCAAAGTCAATAAGAATGCCAGTAGCTACCACTGCACATTGGGAACTGTACTGTTGAGTTTGTTTTTTAACCACAGCATGTGTTCCTTTTATAAAGTTCAAAAATTGTACATCAATTTAGAAAAAAAGAAAGAAAGGAAGTGGGAAAATAGATATAGCAAGCACTGACTTGAGTCATTTACTTCAGAGGAGGAACATGTTTGGTTCTCAGTTCCCTGGCAAACAAGGCAAAAAGGAAATTGTTTAACTAAAATTTCCCAATAAAAGTGGTACCCAATCTAAATTTTGTTTGATAAATTTACAAATGATGAAAGATCGAGGAATACTGAACAACAGGATAGACAATGCTATTTTTTTTCTAATTGCCAAAGGGCATGGGCATGCAAGAGACAGAGAGGGCAAGAAGAAGAGGAAGAACACCCCCCCACCGTGGGACATGGTCACACCACAATCCCTTCTCCTCCATCTCTCCATCACATCAGGATTTGGGACACTACACACATGCACCCAGTGTATTTTTCAAGCCACAGAGGCTGGGATTTCAATTGCAGTGGGTCATATGGGCTCAGGCTCTCTTAACCACTACGCTATGGGGCCAGCTTGACAATGCCTTTTTTTTTTTTTTTTTGGAGAGGTTTTCACTATAGGGCGCATGCACTTGCCAGAGAGACAGAGAGACAGAAAGCGAGAAATCACCCCCAGGGGGGATGGTCATGCCGCAATCCCTTCTCCTCCATTCTCCTCTCGGGATCTTGGGCACGCACGCACACGCGCCCGGCGTGAGTTTTAAGCCACCGGGTCCAGGACGCGAACCACAGTCAACTACATGGGAGTCCAGCGACACAGCCATTACGCTAACTGCTGATCCCTGCATTTTTAAAACAATTATTTGAGGGGCCTGCAAGTGGCATGGTGGTTTAAGGCACTGGACTCCCACATGGCCGACTGCAATTCACGTCCTGGACCTGGTGGCTTACTTTCTCACTTTCCCTCCCTCTCGCTCTTGCTCTCTCTCTCTTTCACTCACTCTTTCCCTCTCTGGTCAAATTAAAATAAATAACTATATAAATAAAGTTAAATAAAATAATTTTTTAAAAAACCTATGATTTGACGTAGAAGAATATCTGAGTTTGAAATTCTTAACTATAATATTATTCTCAGTTGAGAATATAAAAGGTGAATTAATAAGAATTTCCTTTTCTATCAATCAGAACTATAAATAAGGGGACCAGAAGATGGCATAATGGTTACATTGCTGGACTCCCACGTAGTTGACTGTGGTTTGAGTCCCGGACCTAGCGGCTTAAAACTCACATTGGGTATGTGTGCGTATATGCCCAAAATCCTAAAAGGAGACTGGAGGAGAAAGAAAGGACTGTAGTGTTACCATCCCCCTGGGGAGTGATTTCTCACTTTCTGTCTCTCTGTCTCTTTCAGTCTCCCTGGCGAGCACACGCACCCTATAGGAAAAAAAAAAAAAAAACTCTTTAAAATAAACTACAAATAGGAAAAAACAAGCAAACAAACAAACAAACAAACGGATCACTGAAGACTCAGAGGTCATTTTGGCCAACTTGTTATCTAATAAATGACATTTCTTACATATCCTCTAAGTTTCCTCCTGACTTGAGCATTTAATGGGTCTGGCGTCTTCTTAGGTCTTCTCAACCAGGTAAACATTCCCAAATCCTTCAACAATTCATTTGTCATGATTTTTATTTGTTTTCTAATTCCATGATATGAATTTTCTCTAAATCCACTTTGTCTCTTTTCATACTGAAATTTCATTTGACCAAGAGCTAGAAAAACTTCCTCACAGGCAATGAAAGTCAGACCCAGATATGCACAGTGCCTCATCTCAAGCTGGCAGACCAGGGCTCTTTCATCTCAGAAAATTTCATGAGGTCTAAGTCACAGTCATGTGTATTAAAAAACAAACAAAAAAGCTAATTCTCCACTTGGCTATGTCTAAAAAATACCATTTCTCCCTGATTTAAATACTTATTGACTCTTCTTCATCAGGACACTGTTAGACATATAAGAGAGAAAAAAGTAAGGCCAGTCCCTGGCCTTATGGGGCCTTGTCATCTGACAGAGGCTACAGGATGCTGAGTAGTTATACCAAGAGGCACAGGAGTAGAACAATCCAAGACCTGAAAGCATTCACAGGGAGTACAGATCACATCCAGTTCAGGCAAGCCAGGGCAAGGTATTGGTTTTTGAATTGAGCCTCAATGAAAGTTTAGGATTCAAGAGGCACAGATGGGGAAAGGCCCTTCCAGTTAGAGGGAAAAAAGTATAAAAACAAGCCTAGAGTCAAGAAACAGGGTGTTTTCAGGGGTCAACATAACATCTAGGTCCTTCTGGGCCACAACTGTGGAGAGCCTGGACTATCCAATCAAAGAGACTGTCCAGCTAAAGAATCTGATGCTCATTTAGCAGGCTTTGTGTGACCAACTTCATTGCCCTAGCTTTTTTTTTTTTTTAAGTGCAAAAAAGCACTTAATTTTTTTTCCCAGAAAATAGTTTTTCTCCAGTCTTTAAAGATTCAGCTTATTACATGGGTGGGCATGGGGCAGCACTTGCAGGTCTAAATTGGGGTGAGGATGTTTGATCCTTCTGAATTTCATGTGATTGGTTCCTAACTATCTTGCTGTGAATGGTACAACTCACACAGTAATGTGGCTTCACATACAGCTTGGAAAGCACATAGGCATCAAGGACACTTGCTTTGGAAATGTCCCTGACAGTACAGTCCAGTCTCTACTATGTTTCGAATAATTAAGGTCTCAATAGCCTTGTCCTTGGGCATACTTCTGGTGCAGTTCATGCTGCCAATAGGCTGCATGAGGCCGTGGCCTTTTTGCCTCAGTCCCTGTTCTTTTTCTTTGTCATCCTGGAATGAAAGACTTGAGAGAGACCCTCAGATTTTTATCATCCCCAGCTAAACTTTCATGTGAAAATTAATCCAGTAAAAGAGAATAGCCCAGAGTATTAAACTCAAACAACCTTTCATGTGACCTATTTCATATAATAAAATAGAAGTATATAAATTAGACAACGCTAAAATTTTAAAAATATTGACAACCTTCCTAAGATCTTTACTAAACCATACTAAACTGTGGCTATCTAGCAGTGACAGTCTCTCTTAGAAACATCTTGGACTCTTGAAGTGACAGGGTTTGGCACCTTCTTACAAATGCCTCATGTTAGGCTTGGTGAGCAGAGGAAGGCGCTGCTTTTTCCACAGCAAGAATATATCCTCTCCTTCCTCTCTTTATCCTTAGATCAGGCACTACAGAAAGTCAAGGTAGATACCATCTCTTTTAAATCAGAATTAACCACTGTCCCAGAACCAAAATCCTAAACTCACAAAGCCTAGATGACAGCAAACAATCATTTCAACCTCTGATTCAAAAGGAGAAGAAAAAGAGAAAAAGTCTTTGTAGTTCAGATACTAAATTATGAGGTTTGGGTCTGAAAAATTCAAACAAATCAGAATCATCTGGCAAAAATGCCATGGTGGCTTAATAAACTGGAATGCAAAGAAAATGGCAACTACCCAGGAAACTGGTCAGGCAGGCTTCCCAATAAAACAAACAAGGGCATTTAAGCACTATATAACCTCAAAGGAAAGGGCTGGCTTCTGCTGAACTTACCTAGTATCGTACCCACCTAGCTACCTGTGTCCTAGTCACCTGTCTAGCCTGTAATATTCTGTTAGTTCCTTCATCCCGCTCAGCAAATCCTCTGAGGCCCAGCCCAAGTCTCTCTCTGCTTTGTGACCCTACTCAGTCCAAATTTCCTTCTTCCAAATTCATACCATGTATTTGGCAACAATCTCTTTTTAAAAACTATTTAATTTTATTTATTCATTCATTTATTTTAATTTGACCAGAGATAGAGAGGAACAGTGACAAAACAAGCTATCAGGTCTGGGACTTGAACCATGGTCAGTCATGTGGGAGTGTACAGCACCTTAACCACCACGCCACCTGTTGGCCCCAGCAGCAATCTCTTTCTATTTTCTATTTATTGCTTTTAATTCTTACCTTTTTTGGGGGAGTATTTCATATTACATTGCCAAAGTGAAAGCCCTCCTGAGGACTGAGACCATGTCTTATGCCCTGTGCAGGAGTCCGAATGCTTGTGAATGGTAGAAGAGACCAGACTATGGTGGCAGGGGAGTCTATAGAATACCCTTCCCATTGCTCCCAGTTACCATCGTTTTTGAGTGTCCACCCTCCCGTAGCAGCTGGGGTCTAAGACATCACTTTCTTCCTTTGGCCAGAAAGTACTGGATAAAGGGCACATGTTATTTGAAGACTGAATAGCCCATTCCTTGTCTGGTCTGTATAAGTCACACACAGAAAGCTATTAAACAAGGGTGGCTCATTGGTCCTTGACCTTACTGAGAGAGTTAAAATCTCCAACAACTTCTTTTTTTAATTTAAATTTATTTAATTTTATTATTATTATATGAATATTTTTTTAATTTTACCAGAGACAGACAGAGAAAGAAAGAGAAGGAAAGTGAGAAAGCAAGTTACTAGGTCCAGGATTGAACAGCAGTCACCCATGTAAGGAGTCCAGCATCTTAAGCACCAAGCCACCTGCCAGCCCCTCCAGCAACTTTTGAAGAGCCACCTAAAAGCCCAAACCTGAGAACTCAGGCAGACAGAGAGTAGGTCATCACATTACATTACTCAGGCTAGCCTGAGTAAACTTTCAAAAGTCATTTCTACAACTGCACCATCAAACCTCTTGGCAACCTTTGGAAGACAAGGTCTTTTCATTCACTATTCATTCATTCAATAAGTAGATAAATAAAATATGAGTATAGAACAAGATTGTTCCTGGAACTCTAGAACCACCTAGTATCTACACCGCCTTCACATAGGGATGGCCTCAGCTAAACATCTGGCCACCTCAACCCTGAGCAAGCTCAAGAAAGTCACATATATGTGGACTTCTCTAGTGGTCAAGGCAAATTCACAAACAAATCAAAAGCCCTAGGATGGGCAGACAGAAGAGCTCTGCTCTTCCATGTAAGACATGATTCTACTATGGTAAAGGGTATGGAAGGTCTTTCCCATTAAGTCACTGGTGACTTTAAAACCAAGTCCCATTTTCCAAACACTATTATCTTTTCTTTTTCCTGATCCACAAATCCTATCTCCCCTATGGTTAGGACAGCTGCAGCTCCCTAGGGTTTCACATGCTATAACCTCAGTGCAGCTGTAAGAGGGTGCTATTTACTTCAAAATAACTTTGCCAACCAATGACAGATACTCAAGGGAATGGAAGGGAGGAAAAATACGTCAGAAGGGGAACAGCAGGAAAAAGAATTAAAAGTGAAACCCAAATGGGAAAGGGCTCCTTCACTTTAACCACCTGCTGCTCAATCTCTTCTAGGTAAAGGCGAGCTGCTGCTGCTGCTGCTGCTGCTGCTGCTGCTGCTGCTGCTGCTGCAAGCCTGCTGCTTCCTTGAATCTACCCCTGCATCCTACCCAAATGTGTAGCCTATGCTTTCCTGCTTTCCAAATAGGAAGAGTTAAAATAAGTAGAATGTTTAGTCATTTCAGTGGTATAGAAATAAATGCCTATTGTGACACATAAGAAATCTTTCCTGAGGGCCAGCAGGTGGTGTGGTGGATAAGAGCGCTAGACTCCCACGTGGCCGACTGTGGTTCAAGTCTCGGACCTGGCAGCTTCCTTTCTCACTTTCCCCCTCTCTCTCTCTCACTCTGTCCCTCTCTTGTCAAATTAAAATAAATAAATAAATAAAGTTAAATAAAATACTTTAAAAAAAAAAAAAAAGAAATCTTTCCTGAGTGTTCTAACTGACTGCTTGTTAAAAACATGTTCCTTCAAAGCTGATGAATCCTAACAGCTAGAAGGGGAGTCTGGGAATTTGAATTTTATTAGCACTCCAACTAATTTCTATTTGCATGTTGAGGAAACATGGAAAGAACCACACTTTATAGTTAGAGCGATAAGGTTAAAATCCCAGTTCTGGAATTTCTTAGCTGTATAACTAGAATCTCAGTGTTCTCATCTGCAAAATGGGAATTATAATGTCTACTTTTTAGCAACATTACTAAGAACTTTAAAAGCCATTTAAAGAGAATAGTAAATGTCTTCAAATATAGTAGGTGCTCCCTAAATGTTTGTTCCTCAATATCCTGAAGACACTGTGGAACAACTGAAAGCTTCTGTACAGATTATGCCCAGATTGTAGTTCTAGCTTTAACACCCTCTGCAACACCCAGGCAAATGGCTGCCCAGCCTCCTCTGTAATACCTTCAGTGACAAAAGATCAAATTTACTATCTCCAGAAGCAGTCCATTTCATTTTCAGACAGTTTTAAATCATTAGTTCTTTCCTCCTTACTTTCAGCTGATACCTGCCTTAGGTGACAAAATAAATCTAATCCCTTTTCCACATGATATGGTGAGGCAATTAACTTAGATAAGGAAAAGTAGGAGGATGGAGAGGAGGAGGAGAGTCCATTTTGAACATGCTGCTTGTTTGAGGCACTGGGAGGGCAACTTTATTTATACACACATCCAGCATATAGTTCCTATGCAGGTCTGAAATTCAGTATAGCGATCAGGGATGTCATTTATATCACAACAAGATTTGAAGCTGTGAAAATAAATAACACTTCTACTTAGGGGGCAGAGCTCATGGAAGGTACTAGGAATAAAAGAGATCCTTTAAAGAAGAAAGCAGGTTATTTGTGGAAACAAATGTGGTGAAGAGGTCAGACCAAAGTCAGAGAACCAGTGAACCAGTCACTGATTCTGACACCTAAGAGGTCTTGGCTGATTCCTGCCAGAGTCCCGCTTCTGCTCCTCTGGTGCCTTCCAGAGCTGCTGAGAATCATACCACCATGCTGAAAAGCTGCTATATGCTTCTTTTCAGGCCATGGAAAGAGAAGTGTTAGCAGCAGCAAGTAGAGATGACTCCAACACTTCCCAGTCTGTTTTTTTTGTTTTTGTTTTTGTTTTTTGAGAGAGATTTTTGCTATAGGGTGTGTGCACTCACCAGAGAGAAAGCGAAAAATTACCCTCCAGAGGGGATAGCCACATGGCAATCCCTTCTCCTCCATTCTCCTCTTAGGACCTTGGGCACGCATACACATGTGCCTGGAATGAGGTTTTTTTGGTTTGTTTGTTTGTTAAATAATTATTTATTTATTTAATTCCATTTGTTATTATTATTTCTTTAATTTGACCACAGAAAGACAGAAAAGGAAAGCGAGAAAGCAAGCTGACAGGTCTGGGTCTCAAACCATGGTCGGCCATGTGGGAATCCAACGCCTTTAACCACCACACTATCTGCTGGCCCCAGTCTGGTGTGAGTTTTAAGCTGCTGGGAGTCCAGAAATGTAACCATTATGCCATCTGCTGTTCCCCTAGCCTGTTTTGTTTGTTTGTTTGTTTGTTTTTTGTAATTCCTTTCTTTTGCTCTTTCTTTATTTTTAATTTAACCAAAGAGAGAGAGAGAGAGAGAGACACAGAGGGAAAGTGAGAAAACAAGCCATTGGGTCCAGGACTCGAACCATGGTCAGCCATGTGGGAGTCCAGTGCCCTTAACCATGCCACTTGCTGCCCCCGTCCCCTCCCAGCTGTTCCTTTCTCCTTTTTTTTGGAGACGTTTTTACTATAGGGCGCGTGTGCTTGCCAGACAGAGACAGACAGAGAGACAGAAAGCGAGAAATCACCCCCCAGGGGGGATGGCCACATGGCAATCCCTTCTCCTCCAGTCTCCTCTCGGGATCTTGGGCACACATATACACGCGCCCGTCGTGAGTTTAATGCTGGGACTTGAACCATGGTCGACTACATGGGAGTCCAGCAACATAGCTATTATGCTAACTGCTGGTCCGCCGCCCCCCCCAGGCTGTTCTTAATATGGGTTTCTTGGGACCAGTAAATGCCATAATCATTATGTCGCTGGACTCCCACACAGCTGACTGCAGTTCAAATCCTGGACCTAGCAGCTTAAAACTCATGCCAGTTGTGCATGTGTGCGTGTGTGCCCAAAATTCCAAGTAGAATAGAGGAGAAGGGACTGCAGCATTGCCATCACCATTGTGGTGTGATTTCTAGCTTTCTGTAGCTCTGTCTCACTGGAAAATGCACATGCCTATAGCAAAAATCTTTCTTTAAAAAAAAAAAAAAAAGCATGGGTTTCTCTAAATAAGGTTCCATGTTCACATGCTCACATCCTTTAGGGAAGCACTGCCTAGTGCAGGCCCTACTAGAGATTAATTACAATAAGAAATCCTCTTTTCTTCTGTTTAGCTTATGTTTGCCAAACTTACTGAACCACCAAATTTTCACACAATATTTATTAACATCTTGAGGAACTAGTGTTTCCTGGTACATAATTAGGTAAATAACAATGAGAAAAAGAAGAGCAACAAGACAATAGTTTAAGGGACTATTGGTATCATGGGCTTTTTTTTTTTAAATTGAAGAACGGGGCCAGCAGATGGCATAGCGGTTACGTTGCTGGACTCTGACATGACCAACCGTGGTTCGAATCTGGACCCAATGGCTTGAAACTCACACTGGACAGATGTGCATGTGTGCGTAGGATTCCTGGAGGATAATGAAAGAGAAGGGATTAAAGCACGGCCATTCCCCCTGGGGGATTATTTCTCACTTTTCCTCTCACTGTCTCTGTCTCTTTCTCTCTCACTCCCCAACAAGTGCATGCGCCTTAAGGAAAAAAAAACTCTTAAAAAATGGAATAAATTGCCAGCAGATGGTGTAGTAGTTTGAGTTCCAGACCCATGGGCTTCAATTCTCCTCTCAGGAAGAGAATGGAAGACAAGGGATTGAGACATGGCCATCCCCCAAAGAAGGTGATTTCTCACTCTCCCTCTTAACTGTCTCTGTCTCTCTCTCTGACAAGCACACACTCCCAAGGGCAAAAAAAAACTCTAAAAAAATTGAAGACTTATATATGTTCACATGCTAAAGAAAAGGAACCAAATATAAAGTGATATGACAAAAACAGAAATAAAAGGAAGAGAGCCAACCAAATTCTAATACAGGGGCTGGCTCAGCAAAGGACCTCAGCTCACAGCTTTAGCCATAAAATATTATTTCCCCTGATCAAGTATAGTGATCACAAATGGTTATTTTCTAAACCATATCTACTTTTCTCAGAGGATACAGATGTTAATCAGACAAGGTTAAGGGCAGATTATATAAACCAATTCACTAGAAACAGAATCATAATCTCCACCCTCCTCACCAGAGCTAAACTGAGTGTATCCCTTCCTAGGGCCAGAAAAGGGCATCCAGATCAGGAGCCAATGCCCCACTTCCCCTGCCTAAGCAGGAAGAACTCTAGCACAGGATAGGCGGAGAGGGGAAACCTAAAAATAAAGCTCTCTGAAGAAACTGTCTTGCCTAAAGAGCAGCTTCCCACGCACACTGGAGTGCCACATCTGCGGGGGCTGGAAGCATGGGAACGGAACAATCCTGACCAAGTCACATAAGTATTAGCTGTTTTCAGGGGGGTGACAGCACATTTCTGACTCCCCCCATCAAAGCCTTAGCGGCTAGGCTGTAGACCAGAGCAAGAGCTCTGGTGATAGAAAACAGGACTTTTCTTTCTGGGAGAGTACAAAGTCATTGACAAGTCCAGCCTTCCTAGCATTCTCTTTCCTTCAAAGTGCAAAGTGAGCATGGCAAATTCTCTCAATACACTCTCACACAAAGAGTGGAGTTGAGGGTTCACTTTAGAGAGAACATGAAGGGGGCTAGCAGGTGACATGGTGGCTAAGGCACTGGACTCCCACATGGCCAACACTGGTTCAAGCCCTAGACCCAGCAGTTTGAAAAGCATGCTAGGCACATGTGCATGTGCATGCTCAAAATCCCAAGAGGAGAATGGAGAAAGGATTGCAGCATGGCCAACCCCCCTGCAGAGTGATTTCTCACTTTTACTCTCTCTGTCTCCAGCAAATACACAGGCCTTATGGCGAAAATCTAAAAAAAAAGAACTTGAGAGTTCTAGTGGGATTCAAGCTCAGAGGTGGGTTCCCTCAGCTTCATTACCTGCAACAGGGTCAGGGACTACCAACTGGGGAAAAAGAAAAGCAAGCACCAGGAAAACTGCAATTAGCATTGACAAGGTTAGCTAGCCTAGTCATCTCACACCCAAGGACAGAACAGTTGTCATGTTGCCAGGCAACTAGCAAATGTAGTATCCCTGCCCCCAGCAGAGGCTGCTAGAAAAAGTTCAACCGCAAGAGTCTGACACAACCTCAGCATTTTTTTTTTTTTGGAGAGGTTTTAGCTACAGGGCACGTGCGCTCCCCAGACAGACAGAGAGAGACAGAGAGACAGAAAGCAAGAAATCACCCCCCGGGGGGATGGTCATGCTGCAATCCCTTCTCCTCCATTCTCCTCTCGGGATCTTGGGCACGTATGCACACGCGCCCGGCGTGAGTTTTAAGCCACCGGGTCCGGGACGCGAACCGCGGTCGACTACGTGGGAGTCCAGCGGCATAGCCATTACGCTAACTGCTGGTTCCCCACAACCTCAGCATTAAGCCCACACTGTCACTACTTCTGGCCCTGGGGAATAATCCCACCACCTCTTTCTCTAAGCATTTTAACCTTGGAGAGATACAACATACTTGTATCAGAGAGTTGGAGTTTTGCCAAGAAGCCAGGGCAGGAAGAAGGAAACTATCTCTAGAGGTTTGCCATGGTGTTCATTCAGCAGTCCAATTCCCCAGAAGGTCTGTACTTTGACCTGACAAAGACTGCCTCAAAGATTAGAAGCTCAACTTTGAACACTCTCTGGGAATAGTTTTCAGCAGCAATATACTTGATGCTATATTATCTATTCCCTTTACCTGCCCTTCCTAGGGAACATACACTGCCCTGTTCCATGATTCATAGATACAACAGACCAGTGTAGCAGGTGGTGAGGGCTGGGGAAGGAAACACAATAAAATCTCCAGAATGTAGCAACCTGTCAGTTCTCTGCTCTCTTAAAACAGACCTTATACCAGAACACTGTGATGGTTGATATGCTCAAACACAGATACTATGCAAATGTGGAAGGGAATGTGGGGGTGCCAAGTTTCCCCCTAAAAGCACAGATTGCAAGCAAAGTACTTTGAACATTCAAGTGCTATTTGAATGTTGACTAGCAACAATCACCCAACAGTCTTACAATTAGGGCAAACTGAAATTTTCCCATACTGAGTCATTCATGAACAAAAAGGAAGAAGCCAGATCACAAAAGGGAGCAGATACTGACCATAAAATACACAACCTGAACATACAGTAAGAAGTGTTACTTTAGTACTGGGAGTACACACTCCCTACCCCACTAGTCAAACAAGTGCTAGGCTGGCACAGAGCTCCCACTGTCCAACATCAGACCTACTGCATAGAAGGGTGGACTTACCTGACATACAGAGACCTCTTCTCGCTTGTTCGGAGGGACCCAGACCCAGAACTCATGCTGCTGTTCATCATTTGTTCTCGCAAGTCATGTATCTTCGACTCAAAGCGACTGTACTCTATCAGGGAGACAAGAGAAAAGACAGGGAAAGAATGAACCCAAGGAGCTCCTCTGAACCCCAATTGCAGCAGCCAGAAAGCAAGGAAGACACTTGGCTTCAAAACTTCCCAAGTCAGACCAGTCAATCTTTGCTTTGATAAACAGAGCCCCCTCCTCCAAGCACAGAAAGAGATTTCCCTCCACCCCCAAACCAGTGCACCTGAGAAAGGAGTAGCATTTCGGTATATCAAATAGAAAAAGCTTTATCTGCTTCAAAATCTCACTGATCCTTAGAAAAAGAACAACTGGAAAGAGGTTCCAGAGTAGTTTTTAATAAATCTTTCGAGCAGGCACTAAAAGGCCCAAGGAGAACAGATGGGAAAGGAGACTTTTCCAAAAAGCGGACTGCAGAGAACAGATGGCCCTGAGATGCAGGGCGGAGGGGCTGGAAAGGGCCTGAGGCCATTATGTCATTGTTAGATAAGGAAGACAATTTTCTGGATTCTTTTTTTTCTTTTTTGTGGGGTGGGGGTAGTGTTGGAACCCTGTATAAAGGTAAAAACAAACCTCACAACGCTGTGAGGAAGACTGAAGTTCTCCTGAGTTATTTCGCTTTTAACAAATAGCCTCTTTGACCTTGGTAACAATTAAACATGAAATTCTCCAAAACCTGCAAGTCTGTTGACATCTTTCACCTCCAAAATCATCTAGGCAGTAAACGCATAAATCCACGCCCAGCCTTAGAGCTCACTGAGACCATCACAACAGTCTGAAATAGTCTTATCAGCCTGGAAATGTAACTAAAGTCTTCTGCCCAATTTAAGAAAAACTAATATAGGAAAAGTAACTTGAGCCATGCAATTATTATAAAACTTTTTTTTGTAGGAGGAGAGATTTGCCATAGGGTGTGCACACTCACTGGGGAGAGACAGAGAGAGGCAAAGTGAGAAATCGCCTCTTGGGGGGATAGCCCACTGGGAGATGGCCACACCACAATCCCTTCTCCATTCCCCTCTCTGGATTTTGGGCATGCACACAAACTCAAAACACACACACAATTCCACAACATTTTTCAGGTATAATTGCTGCATAAAATGGGGCATATCTATAACACAGGCTGTGACAATGGGAGAAAACAGGCATACTTCATTATGACAAACTAACTTTAAAGGAAATCAACATTTATACTAGGAGAGTGAAGGTTGGAGAACTGCTTTAAAAGTATACAAACACAGGAACCAGCAGTTAGCGTAATGGCTATGTCGCTGAACTCCCATGTAGTCGACCATGGTTCGAGTCCCAGACCCGGTGGCTTAAACTCACACCGGGCGCATGTGTGAGCGTGCCCAAGATCCCGAGAGGAGAATGGAGGAGAAGGGACTGCAGCGTGGCCATCCCCTCTGGGGGGTGATTTCTCGCTTTCTGTCTCTCTGTCTCTCTGGCAAACGCACGCGCCCTACAGCAAAACAAACAAACGAAAATACTCTCAAAAAAAAAAAAAAAAAGAAAAAAAAGAAAATACAAACACACTTCAGGGGTAAAGCTTCCACGAAACCATTTTCCGGTATTATAGAGGGCTGGTGAGAAGCATCCCCACCTAGTCTGTATGACTCTATAGGAGAAAACAAAACACCTGCTCCAAGGCCTGGCACTCACCTTTCTCTCAGCAAAGCAACCTGACCTTCAGCTGGGTATAAAGGGAAATGGTAAAAAAGCCTAAAGGGAATGAAGTTCTAAGTCATGAAAATAGGCTCTTCTCAACAAAGTTCCCTTTTGTTCACTGTGTTATCAATGAAGCCAACTGGTTAAATTCAAGTGCTCTTTCATTCATCATGCACTGGTGTTATGGTGATTTGTCCTCATTACCTACTATGTCCCTAAAATCCTAGAGAAAGCAGTAAGTCACTAACTCACCCATTAAATGTTGGGAGGGGGAAAGGAAAACAACAGCTGGACGATGTGCCCATTCTGGGTTCAAGGCAACACATCAATATCAATGAGGTGTCCCAAACTAAAGGTAAAAGGTGGTGACTGTCATGGAAGCCCTGGGCTGACTGAGAACACAGCAGTCCACCTGGAGAGAGGGCCCTCCCTCTACTCTGGTTAGGGATAGTTTCTAGCTAGCTCCTTTCTGGCTCTCCTTGAGCTCATTGACTAAAGGGAGAAAGAACTATGTGAGACAAAGATTTCTGACCAGGAAGCCCTTTCTGGGAAGGATTAGTGAAAAATAGACATATATCAATGAACATTGAACCTAGACCAAAAAACAACAGTAACAACAAACTAGGATAAGTAAAAAACAGATATATACATCAAAGAGGGGGGAACACCCAATTTATCCTTAAGCCATTTTTTCCTCTCTCAAAACTTGTTTATATATTCCCTTGTTTGGTACTGACTTGCTCACTGAACTCCAACTTAGCAGGTCAGGGCAGTTGCTTAGTAACTATGTTTCTTAAAAAAAAAAAAAAAAAAAAAATCCTTAAAAAAAAAAAAACAAAACACCAAACCACCATTTCCTCAAAGCTCCTAATCCAAGGTTGATAATTCTGGGCCAGAGGGCCCATTTAAAATAGACTACAGAAAGAGAAGAAAGCAATTGCTTTAAGGAATCCACTTTTTGTTTCTATATGTGCTCCTAAGATTTCAAGTTTATTAAATAATGTTTCATTTTTTTTCTCCATTCAGATCCCCTTAAAAGTTCTAGCTGCTCATCAATCTCTGACTTCTATGTGAAATCATCCATGTCCACTAGGCACAGAGTAGCCTCTAAATAAATGACTGTTGGGTAAATGATGAGCAAATTAGAAAGCTGGGTCTAAGTCAACCATTCTGTTTTCCAACTAATAAACCAAATGGTTTATTCAATTTATGACTGCCAGCTTCACTGAGGGCTTGGAAAGGTAGTTAAGTATTCCCATTGATCAGCAGATGGCAAAATGGTTACATTGCTGGACTCCCACATAGTTGACCACAGTTTGAGTCCCAGGCCCAGCAGTTTAAAACTCATGTTGTGTGTATGTGTGCCCAAAATCCCATGAGAATGGATGAGGAGGGATTGCAGCATGGCCATCCCCTCTAGGGAATGATTTCTCATTTTCGGTCTCTGTTTCTCTCTGGCTCTCCATCGAGCGCATGAGCCCTATAGCAAAAACTTCTCTACAAGGAAAAAAAGAAGTATTCCCATTTACTTTTTTTTGTTAGGCCAGCGGCCTGGGCAGCTTGGATATGGGGCTTGGACACCACACCACAGTCAGCTAATGCAACTCGGGTCTAGTCTGTCTTCAGACCTGCACTGCACCTGGATCTTAACCGGATGTAGCACACGGGACTCTACTCTGCGCGCAGGGCTCCACTCTGCGCACGGCGCTCCACTCTGCACACGGGCTCTACTCTGCACACGACACCAGACCTTACATGACACAATAGTCTGCTCTTCCCCTAAACCTTTACCAAACATGGACTTCTACCTCTAAGACACTCCCTCTTCCTATACCCTTATAAAAAATCGCTAAACCCTGCCCTAGGGCATGACTTCTCTGCGCCCCCGTCCCTCTCCCCTTCTGTCGGATCAGCTAATCTAGCCCAGGAGCGCTCCCAATAAAGGCTCTACATTTCTATTTTCTCATGTGGTTGGCCCATTCCTTACATTTGGCACCGAAACCCAGGAGGAGTTTTGTGTCCTGCAGTCCCCGTGAGGGCCTCTCCTCCCCTGAACCAGGAACCGACCCGCCAACCGCCAATTAACCACCTACCGTGGCCTTCTGAGGGTATGTCTATCTGCCCATGGTTTCTAGGACTCAAACCTCTGGATTCCCTGTCCGAAAACGTGGCCGCGTCAGGATCCCCTCCAACTCTTGGAGCTCAGGTGACTGTCGGGAAGTCTCAATCCTCTACTGCCCATCTCCTGTTCTGCTCCATGAGCGCAAAAAGAGAATTGGGACGCCTCTCCCTTTTCCGCTCACTTAAGTCCTGGACACAATGGGTAATACTGAGTCCATAACTGAGTCAAAGATGTCCCTGGTCTGTCTGCTCTGTAACTTCACCAAATCAGGACTTGCTCAGGATCTCCACCACACGCGGCTGATATTCTATTCCACTGTGGCCGGGCCACAATACACTTTGGACAACGAGTCCAAATGGCCTCCTGAGGGGACTTTTTTTTTTTTTTTTTTGAGAGGTTTTTGCTATAGGGCGTGTGCACTTATGAGAGAGACAGAGAGACAGAAAGCGAGAAATCACCCCCCAGGGGGGATGGCCACACCGCAATCCCTTTTCCTCCTTTTTTCTTTTGGGATCTTGGGCACGCATGCACACGCACCTGGCATGAGTTTAAGCCACCAGGCCCGGGACTCAAACTGCGGTTGACTACATGGGAGTCCAACGACATAGCCAATACACTAACTGCTGGTTCCGTGAGGGGACCTTTGATTACAATATGCTGACTGATTTGGAGAACTATTGCCGAAGGGTAGGCAAATGGTTGGAGGTTCCATATGTCCAAGCCTTTTGGGATCTGTATTCTTGCCCCTCCCTCTGCACTTCCTGCACTACCACCCAAGTCCTTCTCGCAACCAGAATCCCACAGTCTAAGACCAAACCTCTCTTAGAGGCCAGTCTCTCTCCTAGAGATGAACCATCCAAAACTCTTACCTCCTCTCCTTCCCAGCGCCCCACCCCGAGTCCCCCACCTTCACCACCTCCTGCTCCATGTCCTTCGCTCCCATCCCCTCCTCACCCGTCTCCAGTTAGTTCACATACCTGCTCACACTCTCACCCTTCTCTCACCCCTTCCCCCAGTTCTAACCTTCTCTGTCCTGTCTGGGAAATGGTGGGAATGGAGGGTATTGTCAAGGTCCACATTCCCTTCTCTCTCCAAGATCTATCTCAAATAGAAAAAGGACTCGGTTCTTTCTTTGCTAACCCTGTGGCTTTTATCAAAGAGTTCCACCATGTTACTCAGGCTTATAATCTTACTTGGCATGACCTCTATGTAATCCTGTCCTCCACCCTTACTGTGGATGAGAGAGGGCGAGTCCAGGTTGCAGCCCAAGAACATGCCAACCAAGTTCACCTGGATGACGTGACTTTACCAGTTGGACAAGTGGTTGTTCCTACTACTGACCCTCAATGGGATTATCAGGTAGGAGACTCTGGCCCAAAAAACTGAGACTACAGGATCCAATGTCTCCTGGCTGAAATGTACAGCAGATAAAACCCAGCTGTGTTCCTCAATTGCCTTACAGAGGCCTTAACCCTTTATACAAGATTAGATACCACTTCACCAGCTGGGGCCACGGTTTTGGCGTCTCACTTTATTACTCAGTCAGTGCCTGATATCCATAAGAAACTTAACGGGCAGAGGATGGCCCTCAGACTACTGTCTTGTAATCTGGTGAAAATGGCATTTAAAGTTTACAATGCCCGGGAGGAAGAGGCTGAGGCTGAACACCAAGCCTACCTTCACCACAAGGTAACACTCCAAACCCAGGCCCTGGTAGCAGCCCTGAGGCCAGTGGCCCCACAGGGTCACAAGAATGGGGCTTCCTCATCTAAGTCTATTCCCCAGGACCATGCTTCAAGTGCGGGAACACGTAACACTGGGCTCGACAATGTCCTTGCCCCAACTGCCCACCAAGCCATGCCCCAAGTGTAAACAGCCTGGTCATTGAGGACGTGACTGCCCAATGGCTGACTCATCCCCGGTGCCTCCACACCGGAGACAAGTCAGCCAGGTGGTCCCCTCTTGGAAACTGTTGGGACTAGGTGCTGACTGAAGAGGGCTGGACTCCGAGACCCCCACCACCCTCACCAACCCCAGGGTAACACTACAGGTAGCGGGTAAGTCCATCTCCTTTGTTGTGGACATGGGGGCTACCTACTCCGTCCTGCCCTCCCATTTGGGGCCACTTTTTCCTTCTCAGATCTCAGTCACAGGAATAGATGGCACACCCTCCTGCCCACTTAGGACAGGCACCCTAGCCTGCCATATAGATGGACGACCTTTCTCTCACTCCTTCCTAGTTATGCTGTCATGCCTAGTGCCTCTACTGGGCAGAGACATCCTTCACCAATTGGGAGAGACCCTCCAACTTCTGGCTGCAACCCCTGCCACTCATTTTCTCCTCCCTCTTATCTGCTCATCCGTTGACTCTGATCTTTCTAGCCCTCCCTCCTTTCTTCTTCCCCCTAAAAAAGTTAACCCTGTTGTCTAGGACACTTCTAAACCGGTTGTGGCCTCCCACCACACTCCAATTCTTATTCGCCTAACAGATCCCACCAAGTTTCCCTCCCGACCCCAATTCCCTAGTTTTTCAAAACTGACATGCCCTAGATCTACTGACGGCAGAAAAGGGGGGCACCTGTCTGTTCCTCAGGGAAAAATGCTGCTACTACATCAATGAGACAGGGCTGGTTGAACAAAACATGGATGTTCTCAGCCATCTAAGCGAAGAACTATGGCACCAGCAGCAACAGCCCACTTTTCTTTTCCCAGACTGGTGGTAATCTACCCTCATCACCGGGATTGCCCCTATTTTAGGACCATTAATTCTCATCTGCCTTCTCTTCATGATTACACCCTGTTTCCTCAGGTTCCTCCAAAGCCAAACCCAAAAAGTTTCCCAGGTGACTGTCAACCAAATGCTCCTCCATCCCTACACAAAAATTCTCACTGAGCCCCTGGCCCCCAACTTCCCCTCTTTGCCCCAACTCAGCAGGAAGTAGTTAATGATCAAACAGCAATCTATAACACCAAAACAGTCGGGATGTTAGGCCAGAGGCCTGGGCAGCTTGGATGTGGGGACTGGACCCCACATATCGGCTAATGCAACCCAGATCTAGTCTGTTATCAGATTGTGCTACACCCAGATCTAACCTGGATATAGCACACAGTGCTCTACTCTGTACACTGTGCTCTACTCTGCACACGGGGCTCTACTCTACACACGACACCAGACCTTACATGACAAAGTAGTCTGCTCTTCCCCTAAACCCTTACCATACATGGACTGTTTCTACCTCTAAGACACTCCCCATCCCTATGCCCTTATAACAATTGCTAAACCCTGCCCTAGCACACCATTTCTCTGGCCCCCTCTCTCTTGCTCTGTCAGACCAGCAAACCTCACTGGGGAATGCTCCCAATAAAGGCTCTATACATTCCTATTTTCTTGCATGGTGGGACCATTCCTTACAGTTTCCAAGATTAACTGTTGGGAACAATTGGGGTTTATGTTTTTGTTTTCTTTTAAAGAATTATTTACCAGACCAGCAGTTGGCATAATGGCTATGTCAATGGACTCCTATGTAGTCGACCACAGTTCAAGTCCCAGACCTGGTGACTTAAACTCATGCCAGGCGCATGTGCGTGCATGCCCAAAATCCCGAGAGGAGAATGGAGGAGAAACAATTGTGGCGTGGTCATCCCCCCTGGGGGGTGATTTCTTGCTTTCTGTCTCTCTGTCTCTCTGTCTTTCTGGTGAGCACATGCGCCCTATAGCAAAAACCACTGGAAAAAAAAAAAAGAGAGAATTATTTACTTATTTAATTACATTTGTTGCTATTTTTTAATTTGACCAGAGAGAGAAAGGGAAAGGGAGAAAGCAAATCGCCAGGTCTAGGACAAGAACTGCAGTCAGCCATGTGGGAATGTAGCACCTTTAACCACCACAACACCTGCTGACCCCAGGTTTATGTTTTTTAAACACCCTTTTGAGATGTTAATAACCCAAGATGGGCATCTGGTTAACAGACTTTGTACACAACAAAAAGAAAAAAATCATTCTAACAAAAAACTGCTAATAGTAGACTTAAGACAGTAAATACCATTTTTCCCAAGACAAAAGCTTCACTTAATCATCTGAATTCTCTTTTTTAAATAATTACTTATTTAATTTTACTTATCTTTTTTTTGTGGAGGTTTTTGCCTTAGGGAGCATGCTAGTGGGAGCAGGTAGGACAGACACAGTGAGGGGTAAAGTGAGAAATTACCCCCCTGGGGGGATGGCCACACAGTAATCCCTTCTCCTCTATTCTCCTCCCAGGATCCTGAGCAAACATGCACACCCACCCTGTGTGAGTTACAAGCCACTGGGTCTGGGTTTGAACCACGATCAGCCATGTGAGAACCCAGTGCGTTAACCAGTACACCATCTGCTGGCCCCTGAATTCTAAGACTTCACAACTTCCCTTGCACTCATAACTAACACAGCCATCAGGGCATCTCCTAGGCCAAAGTCACTGCCTAGGAAGCCCACCTGACCAGCCTCTAATCCAGAGGGCACACTTCAAATAGGCTACATTAAAGAAACAACACTAGGGGTCAGCAGATGGCATAGTGGTTACATCACTGGATTCCCATAAGGCTGACAATGGCTCACATCCCAGCCCTAGTGGCTTGAAACTCAGGCTGGGCACGTGTGCATGTGTGCCCAGGATCCCAGGAGGAGAATGGAAGAGAAGGGATTGTGGTGTGGCCACCCCCCCCCCCCCACGCCGTGTGATTTCTCACTTTCATCTTCCCTGTCTCTATCTCTCTCTCCAGCAAGTGCATGCACCCTGTGGCAAAAACCTCTAAAATAAATAAATAAAGAAGCAACACTTATTAGTAAAATCTCAAGCTGTGCTTTATTCTATTTTTTTTTCCCAATTCAGATGAACTAAGCATTTGTGACCCATAAAGATATCCACAGTTGAGTCATCCTCTGCTCCCTCATTCCCTCTTGTCAGTTGTTAATTACAGAGAGAGGACACAAGTGGGAGGGGGAGCAATCAGAATCAGTAGTGAAACAGGATTTCTCACTGACCACCTCAAGTACCTCTAAAACACCAAGATTTTCAGGACCAACAGATGGTATAATGATTACATTGCTGGGTTCCCATATAGTCAACCGTGGGTTTGAATCCTGGACCTAGCAGCTTAAAACTCACGCCAGGCGCGTATGCGTGTGTGCCCAAAATCCTGAGAGGAGAATGGAGGAGAAAGGACTGTGGCATGGCCATCCTCCCTGGGGAGAGATATCTCGCTTTCTGTCTCTCTGTCTCTCTGACAAGCACATGCTCCCTATAGCAAAAATTCCTACCCCAGGCATACCGAATTAGAACTTACTGAGTGGGGCCGAGGAATGTGCATTTTAATGAGCACCAAGGTGATCCTGATGCTCAATAATGTTTGAAACTGCTAGTCTTGATTCACAGAATTGAGTTTTGTTAGTTCAGAGAAAAGATGAGGCAAAGATCTTACAGTGTATATCAAAAGGAAGACAGGGCAAGAGGATTGGAAAGCTCTCAAAAATAAAATTTGACAAACAAACTGCAGATCTCATGGGAAAAGAAAGTGCTCAAGAAGCCAATATGCCTGCAAGGAAAAATGATGAGTGCATACTTTTTTAAATGACAAAAGTAACACATAATTTTTAAAAATCTTTAACTTTTGTCTTTAGACATTTCTGTATTGTTTTGACATCCCACTACCCAGAAGTAAATGCTGTTAGTATTTTTAGTATGTATCCTTGCAGAATTACTTCCATATGTATCTTCTTTACATACAGGCACTCACAACTCATGCATAGATTTATACACATGTACTTTTTAATTCTCTGATATGTCATGGAAGCTCAACCATGTCAGTACACAGAGACTGACCTCATTCTTTTTCATAGCTGCATAGTATTGCACATTATGCAGTTATTCAATCATATTCTGATTGATACACATTTAAATTGTTTACAATTATTAATATTACAATCAATGCTATATTGCATCTCCATGTGAGCATTACTATAGCACAGATTCCTAGAAGTGAAACTGCAGGATCAAATTATTGGGTTGTTGGAAAAGTCATGATGTATTTGGAAAAGCCCATTATGTATTTTTCTAAATTTTGATTGGCACTACCAAATTGAATCCCAACAGTCTGAAGCCTCCCTAACTGGTGAGGATAAACTGCTATTCTAAAGCTTCCAGCAGCTTTTGTTTCTAAAGAAATGGAGGCAGAATTTACCTTCAGGACAGATTGATCTTTTGTTTATAGAAAAACACTTTAATGAGCCTTTTGGTTATGTAAAAATAAAGCCAAGATTTTATCTGGAATAGACAAAGAGAAAAAGGAGCTAAAATGTTCACTCTGCATAATCATAGAAAAGGTGGTCCTCCTGGTGGGTGGAGTTGCAGGTTCTGCAGGTTAGGCCTCAGTCCTTAAGCCTTTCTCTCCCTCTAGTCCTGTTGCTGTTTCTTAACTCATATAGGTTCCCACCTATATGACAACTCTACACCTCTTTCTACCTCTAGCCTTGACCACTCTACCTCTCCTCCTACTCAAAAATCAAGTCTTTCTTCCCTTGTGGCCAAACTTCTCATTTCTGTAACTGACACTCCCCTTTCCCCTATGCACAACTAGTGTTTCCTCAAGTTTTTAGACATTTCTTCCTCATTGCTTTTTCAGTCTTTTCTTTCAATGTCATTGCCTTGCTCTTCTCATTAGCGGCCCGAGGTGATCTTTGAAAATGGTTTGCTATTCACATGACCCAGAGAACCCTGCAAAGTCATGCAAGTCAAGAGGTTCAAATCTTCGTGTTCACTTTAAGAACACTTGTGAAACTGCCCAGGCCATCAAGGGTATGCATATCCAAAAAGCCACCAAGTATCTGAAGGATGTCACTTTACAGAAGCAGTGTGTGCCATTCCATCATTACAATGGTGGAGTTGGTAGATGTGCCCAGGCTAAACAGTGGGGCTGGACACAAGGTCGGTGGCCCAAAAAGAGTGCTGAATTTTTGCTCCACATGCTTAAAAATGCAGAGAGTAATGCTGAACTTAAAGGGTTAGATGTAGATTCTCTGGTCATTGAGCATATTCAGGTGAACAAGGCACCAAAGACGCGCTGTCGTACATACAGAGCTCATGGACAGATTAACCCATACATGAGCTCCCCCTGCCACATTGAGATGATCCTCACTGAAAAGAAGCAAATTGTTCCTAAATTGGAAAAGGAAGTTGCACAGAAGAAAAAGATCTCCCAGAAGAAACTAAAGAAACAAAAACTTATGGAATGAGAATAAAGTCAGCATAAAATAAATGTAGATAAAAGTTTAAAAAGTCATTGCCTTACTGTCGATTTTGTCTCTTAATTTTTTTCTTGACTATTTTATCTCTGCCTCTACTACCCCTTGTCTTGATTTAGTTCACATTTTGTCATGTTTTCTTTGGGGCACTGTTATACTACCCTAACTGGTCTTGTGCTCCCAGACTTTCCAAACTTGAATCCAGCTTAGCTTCTTATTTAAAAAGTCTTCCTAAAACTTCTATTTGTAGCTCACTGTCCATGTATCTATAAGAATTAAACAGTAACTAAAGAATTTTACTGTAAGGGAACAGCAGTTAGCATAACGGCTATGTTGCTGGACTTCCATGTATTCAACCGCGGTTCAAGTCCCGGACCCAGTTGCTTAAAACTCATGCCGGGCGTGTGTGTGTGTGTGCCCAAGATCCTGAGAGAAGAATGGAGGAGAAGAGATTGCGGCATGACCATCGCCCTGGGGGGGTGATTTCTCACTTTCTGTCTCTTTGTCTCTGTCTGTCTGGCGAGCACACACACCCTATAGCAAAAATCTCTCCAAAAAAAAAATTTTACTTTAATATCAACACTGAATTCTCGGGACCAACAATTGGCATAATGGCTATGTTGCTAGACTCCCATGTAGTCGACTGCGGTTCGAGTCCCAGACCCATTGGCTTAAATTCATGCTGAGGCATGTGCATGTGTGCCCAAGATCCCAAGAGGAGAATGGAGAAGGGACTGCAGTATGGCCATCCCCCTTGGGGGGGGTGATTTCTCGCTTTCTGTCTCTCTGTTTCTCTCTGTCTTTCTGGCGAGTGCACACACTCTATAGCAAAAACCTCTCAAAAAAAAAAAACAATAAATAAAGGAAAAAAAAAACTGAATTCTCAAGGATTGCTACAACCATCCTCCCCTCATTCCCAGCCTAACTTGTCCCATTCGTTATTACACAGTTCCTTGCCTGCATGGACCCCTCCAGTGCAATTTGTTCATGTCCACCTGTTAAACCCTGCTCCTGGAATTTTCACTTCTGCCTGACATTAATTATACTTCATGTCCTTCACCACCTTTCTTTCCTCATACCAAAAGTTTTATTTACTCATGTATTTACATATTTACTCAAGGATCATCTATTGGCATAATGGCTACGTTGCTGGACTCCTATGTAGTCAACCATGGTTCAATTCTCGGACCTGGTGGCTTAAACTCATGCTGGGCGCATGTGCATGTGTGCCCAAGATCCCAAGAGGAAAATGGAGGAGAAGTGATTGCAGCATTCCCTATAGCAAAACAACCTCTCCAAAAAAAAAAAAAAAATTTACTCAATGTCTACTATGAGCCAGGCACTATGTTAGCTGCTAGGAATATAACAGTATACAAAATAGTCCCTAGACCCTTTAATCACAAAACAACTATTTAGTTACCATGTCAATCACAACTGAATACTAAGAGACTAATAGTGTGGTCTAACCTGGGGGCAGGAGTACTTTCAACAAAGGTTTCCCTGAGGAAGTGACATTTAAGCTAAGTCCAGGGAAAGAAGGGTATATGTAAAGAAAGCATTCTAGACAGAGGGAAAAGCATTATGTGAGGGTATAAAACACATGGACTCAAAAAACAAAAAAACAAACAAACAAAAAAAACAACTGCAGGGACCAGCAGTTAGCGTAATGGCTATGTCGCTGGACTCCCATGTAGTCGACCGCGGTTCGCGTCCTGGACCTGGTGGCTTAAAACTCACGCCGGACGTGTGTGCATGCATGCCCAAGATCCCGAGAGGAGAACGGAGGAGAAGGGATTGCGGCATGGCCATCCCCCCTGGGGGGTGATTTCTCGCTTTTTGTCTCTCTGTCTGTCTGGCGAGCGCACGCGCCCTATACCAAAAACCTCTCAAAAAAAAAAAAAATGCATGGGGAACACAGGAAAATAATGGAATACTAGCAGGAAATCGAACTAAGAGGTAGGCAGGGGTCAGATCATACAAAGTCTTATAGACTATATAGTAAGGATATCTGTCTTTATCCTCAGAGTAATGGGAAGAAACCACTGAAAGATTTTAAGGAAAGGAGCAACATGATCAGGAATGTGTGTGTGTCACTTTAGCTATTATCATGAGAATAAGTGCTGTATCATAAAACCTACATTTAAGTTTCTTGACAGAAGAGGACCATGCTTGTAGCCAGCAGGTGGCACAGTAGTAACACAAGGCTTTGCAATCTTGGACCCACAAGAGAATGTCCCAGGTTTGTATCCCAAGGCCTCCCTGTACACACTAGGCTAGCACATTCATGCTAGGCTAAGGCCAGCAGTTGAAGTGCAAAGTGAAGACCTTATCTCTGTCTCTCTCTCAGAAGAAATCATTTTAAGTTTTTTTTGTCCCCCCCCCTTTTTTTTTATAATAGGAGGACCAGGGGCCGGCAGGTAGTGTCGTGGTTAAGGCAATGGACTCCCACATGGCCGAACACGGTTCAAGTCCTGGACCTGGCAGCTTGCTTTCTCACTTTCCCTTTCTTTCTCTCTGGTCAAATTAAAAAATAAATAACAAATAAAATTAAATAAATGATTCTTTATTTTTTAAAAAGGAGGCCCATGTTCTATACTTCTGTGTACCCCCCACAACCCCTAATTATTATAAGTACCCCTGCTTATTATAGGTAACCAGCTAGCTCTCCAGCCTCTGCTCAAGCATGCCCAATTCTGGGAAGCTCTCTAATCTTAATTATTAGTCAACACTATTCAGGAGAAAATTCTTGGGTTGACAACCATCTCTTCAGCCAACTGGTCATAATTTTGGTGTATAAAACAGAATAAAATACAATGGGTTCTCTTCTTTATAACAATGTTAAGCAACAATGTAAAGGTACCAGAAAAGCCTGGAGCAGGTTCCTAAACTAATGAATAAGACTGACAAGAAGGCATGTGGCACGGATGTTAAGGTGATAGATCCCATGTGGCCAATTGTGCAGTTCAAGTCCTGGAGTCGGTGGCTTGAAAATCATGCTGGGGTATGTGTGCATGCATGCTCAAAATCCTGAGAGGATACTGGAGGAGAGGGTACTGCATGTTGTGTGATCATACCCCCAGGAGGTGATTTCTCACACACACCACCCTCCCACCCCTGACTAGCACATATACCTTATAGCAAAAACTGAATGGAAAAAAAAGACTGAATAGACAATCAAGTAAGAGTAGGGGGGACAGGGAAGTGATGGCAGGTTGGAGGCCAGATTATGAGTGTTTGAGATAGGATTTTTCTTATTTTTTGGAGGGAGAGTTTTTGTTTGTTTGTTTGTTTGTTTTTGTTTTGTTTTGTTTTGTTTTTGCTATAGGACATGTATACTCACTGAAGAGACAAGAGAGCCAGAAAGTGAGAAATCACTCCCCAAGGGGATGGCCACACCTTAATCCCTTCTCCTCCATTCTCCTCTTGCGATTTTGGGCATGCACGCGCACACACACACACCCAGCATGAGTTTCAACCCTCTGGGTCTAGGATTCAAACTATGGTCGGCCATGTGAGAATCCAGTGACATAACCATTATGCCAACTGCTGGTCCTGAGATAGGACTTTTCTTACTAGACTATGGAAACCACTATCAAGTGTTTAAATAGGAAAGCGATGCAAGTGGAAATAAGTTTGGAGAAAAATTACTCTGGAAGCATAACACAGTCTGGATTACAGAGGAAGAAATAATAGAGACCAGGAAACTATTCTGGTAATACAATAATTTCAAAGACTTGGCATAGTATGGGGTGATGAGAATAGAAAGAAGGGACAAAAATCAAGAAATATGTTGGAGCTAGAAGAGATCAAATTTGGCATCTGATTGGATGTAGGGTAAAAAAGGATCAAGAGCAACTTTGAAGTTTTTTCTGGGAGACCAGGAAAGGTGGAATAATATGTCATAATGGAGAATGGCCATCATACCCTCACAATAAGTTATCCTTTGGGCCAGCCTGTGCCCTGAAAATTAAGGCAGCCAGATCCCACATGGTCAAGTGCACAGTTCAAGTCCCAGACCCAGCAGCTTGAAAAATTGAAAAAAACACCTGGAGACTGTGCATGTATGCCCACTATCCCAAAAGAGAGAGATGGAAGGGAAGGAACTGCAGTATAACCACACATCCTGGGGACTGTTTTTGCCTTTTCCTTCTCTCTCTCTCTCTCTGTCTCTGGAGAGTGCTTGTAGCCTCTGGCAAAAAAAAAAAAGGCAAAGCTCTCTCTTCTTCAGGCAAAATATTGTTACTTCCTCAACTATTTTTCATTTAACATGGTTTCCAGATCCTCTACTACCTCTCTCATTTAAAATCTAGTGCCCGGAATTTGAGATGCCATTTCCTTTACTAAACTATAAACTCCTTGATGAGGTTTTTGGTTCCTTCTCAAAGTTTATTAAGGTGATCTACATCCTTGTTAAGTCAACAAACTTTTACTGAATGTGCTAAATCAATGAGATCTGACAAACCTGGACTCTCTGATTCTTGGTTCCTCAGGAACAAATGTAAGAAAAAAAGAATACCAACTTCTTTCCATCCATCCATTCTTCTTATCACCCACATGCTAAAAACTGACCAACAAAACAATAAACCATTTGTGCCAAACACTGACAAGTCAGAGGTTTCAAGATAGAGCTAACACCCAATAAAGCATCAAAGGGGACTGAACTAACAATGTTTGCTAATATGAATTGGACACACACTCAAGCCTCCAAATTCATCTCTCCTATAAAGACCTTGCTCTCAAATCCATCTACCCTCCTAATGACAGAAAAAACTGTCTTCTAAGAATAAAAAACGGTACTTGTCATTAATTTGAAAAAGCTAAAAGGTGTTCAGTTTATTAACTTAATATCATTTATTTGTCCTATCTGAGTATAGGCAGAAAATGTTGTAGAAACAAAAAACAAATGATGGTGGATGGGGACCACTGAAGAGTTTCTACACAGACTTCACCCTCCAGCCCCCCAGATCAAGCCAGGACAAACCAATCATCAGCCATCTATATCTGAGTTCTGAGCAGCCCCTTTCAGGGATTAGGACCACTAAAGACCTTCTGCCCAGACTTCACCCTCCTGCGCCCTAGATCGAACCAGGTTAGAGAACCCTGTTTATTTTCTCTGTCTCTCTCTCTTCATTTTTAATTTTTTTAAAAAAATTTAACATTCTTAATGCTCTTGCTCTTTTGTCTTGCTAAATCTTACCTTTCCCCTCACCCCCATAGGACAAGCCAATCACCAGCCATCATATCTGAGTTCTGAGTGGCCCCTTTTATGTGGTGCATGTTTTTCATTTTTCGCTTAAAATTTTTTTCCTTTTTTTGCTTTTGTCTTTTTTTTCCTCTTTTTTTGGTTGTTTCCTTTTCCTTTTCTTTTTACCTTTCTCATTTTTCTGCTCAGCATCCACACACTGAGTTTCTAGACAGGTATAGGTGCACAGTAGCCAAGTATCTGAATACTTTTAGGGTCAGATTAATCCCCAATTTCCAGAGGCTAGCAGGTGGCATGGTGTTTGAGGGTGCTGGACTCCCACATGGCCAACCACGGTTCCAGTCACAGACCTGGTGGCTTGTTTTCTCACTTTATCTCTCTCTCTGGTTGAACTTAAATACATAAATAAAGTTACATAAAATAATTCTTTAAAAAACTCATCAATATCCATTGAATCTGCTATACAAAGGGAGAATAACGATACTGTTTAGAGATTGCAGGTCCCCTTCTCCTGCATGCCTCTGAATGCTCAGATTAAACTCCAAAAACTAAGAAAAAATGTATAATCCATCAGATGACCAGAAACCACCACAGAGACAGAAGAAATATGAGAAACCAAGAAAACATCTCTGCCCTAAGGGAAAAGAATAACTCTTATTCTCCACAGACAATACAAGGGAACTCATGGAAATGTCAGATAAAGAATTTAAAATATTCAGTGACAAAACTAACAGAGATGCAATAGAAGAGAGACAACAAACTCCAGAAGATGCAGGAGAAAAGAGATGAGTTCCAGGAGGTGAGGAAGTTTTTGCACGACCTGAAAGAGGAAATATACACCATAAAAAAGCATCAAATGAAATTGTTAGAGATGAAGGCTGTAATACAGGAAATCAAAACCTCCCTTGAAAGTATTAAAATCAGATTAGAACACGCAAAAGATCGAAACTCAGCTGTAGAAGACAGAACTTCTGACCTAGAAAAATTCACCAAAAAATTGAGAAGATAACCCAAAAAGCTGAGAATAACATACGAGTAATACTAGGTACTATTAAACGCCCAACATCCAGATCATCAGTAGCCTAGAAGGGGAAGAAACTAGTAAGGGCATTAATAATATATTACATGTAATCCTAGAAGAAAATTTTCCAAACCTAGAGAGGCACTCAAATATCCAGACCCAAGAAATGCAAAGGATCCAACAGAGAATTAACTCAAGAAGATCTTCTTCAAGGCACATCATAGCCAGATTGACCAAAACCACAGACAAAGACAAGATACTAAAACTGGCAAGAGAGAAATATCAAGTTACTTTCAGAGGATACTCCATCAGGCTAACAGCAGACCTCTCACTGGAAACAATATGAGCAAAGAAAGAATGGGAAAATATATTCAAAGCGTTATGTGAAAAACAATTTCAACCAGGGTCCAGCAGGTGGCATGATGGTTAATGGGCTGGACACTCCCACATGGCCAACCACAGTTCAAGTCCTGGACCTGGTGGTTTGCTTTCCCATTTTCTCCCTCTCGCTCTCTCTCTCTCTCTCTCTCTCTCTCTCTCTGGTCAAATTAAAAAACAAATGAATGGGGACCAGCAGTTAGCGTGATGGCTATGTCGCTGGACTCCCACGTAACCAACCGTGGTTCGAGTCCTAGACCCGGTGGCTTAAACTCATGCTGGGCGCATGTGCGTGCAGGCCCAAGATCCCGAGAGGAGAATGGAGGAGAAGGGATTGCAGCGTGGCCATCCCCCCTGGGGGGTGATTTCTCGCTTTCTGTCTCTCTGTCTCTGTCCGGTGAGTGCACGCACCCTAGAGCAAAAACCTCTCCAAAAAAAAAAAAAAAAGAATGAATAAATAATAAAGTAAATAATTTTTAAAAATTCAACCAGAAATACTATACCCAGCAAGATTATCCTTCATATGGGAAAAAAAGCCAAAGACATTCTCAGATAAACAAAACCTGAAAGAATTTACCAACACTAGACCAACTCTCCAAGAAGTGCTAAAGAGAGTACTATACCAGGAAAACTAAAATCAGACACACAGAAATAAGTGTACAAAAAACAATCAAGAAATGGCCAGCCTAATGGTAGCAACAAGTCCAGAGTTGAATGTTAACTTCCAGAGTTTAAATGGAAAGATAAGACCACAGTAACACTGAAAATTCAATAAAAGAGAGATTAATTACATGAGACTGAACTGGTGAAATAGAATTTTACGACTTTTGACTAAAACATTGATTTTCTTCTATGCTTTATTTTCTATATATAAGGATTTCTGTCTTTTTTTTTTGAGAGTTTTTTGTTATAGGGTGCGTGTGGTCATCAGACAGAGAGAGACAGACAGACAGAAAGCGAGAAATCACCCCCCGGGGAGATGGCCACACTGCAATCCCTTCTCCTATATTCTCCTCTCGGGATCTTGGGCATGCACGCACACACGTCTAGCATGAGTTTAAGCCACCAGGTCTGGGACTCGAACCACGGTTGACTACATGGGAGTCCAGTGACACAGCCATTATGCTAACTCCTGGTCCCAGGATTTCTGTCTTCTCTTGAACAGTTCATAGGTTCATCTACCTACTGTTTGAACTTAATCCTAAACTTTTTCCTGGCTTTAAGTCTTAAGCAAATTTCTCTTAACATTTTTTGATTTTGATCTATTAAAACTAAAACTTTTTCTTGAAATTAAAAAAATGCATAAAAAATACCTATTTATTTAATGACTGTAGTAAGCTATATAGCCCCAGCTAGATGCTACTTTGTAGTATGTTCACTTTATTCACTGAGGTTTATGCCTAAAGTCAGACAAGTGTTCACAGATAATGTATATATCAGTTGTGCTTGCTCCTGAAAGTTTTTAGATTAATTAAGATCTTTAATGAATCAATAAAATGTGGGGAGAAAAAGGCATGGAAAATAACTGTAGATACCAGAGACAGTGTGGAAGAAGGGTGGGAAATGGTAGAGGATGAGAGGTAGGGAATCAAGGAGGGGAAAAAAAAATGTGGGACCAGCAGTTGATGTAATGGCTATGTCACTGGACTCCCACACAGTGATCGTGGTTTGAGTCCCAGACTCAGTGGCTTAAACTCATGCCAGGCGTGTGTGCCCAAAATCCTTAGAGGAGAATGGAGGAGAAGGTATTGGGGCATGGCCATCCCCTCTGGGGGGTGAGTTCTCACTGTCTGTCTCTCTGTCTCTGTCTTTTTGGCAAGCGCACGTGCTGTATAGCAAAAAAAAAAAAAAAAAAAAAAAAAAAAAAAAAACCCTCAAAGAAAAAAAAAGCAAAATGTGTAAGAAACAAGAAATGGAAAATTATTTGTTGATGATAACATGTATGTTTATATCCCTGATTAAGCCAATATACAGTGTATTCTAGATGGAAAATCTCAGTTTATATACTACATTGATGTACAGTAAATGAACATAAAGAAAGAAAGAAAGAAAAAACAAACAAATGATGGCAACAGAGGGCATTTATTCTCATGTAGAATAGAATGCCAATTATATGAATGCAAATATAAAAAGCGAAAAGCTACAATACAGAACAAAAAACATGCTTATCAAATTTGGAAATGACAACAATGCTGGAGAGACAACTAGATGGCAGACTTGAAACATACAGATTGTGACAGGTAAGAACAATCAGAATATACAAATAGAGTAAAAAAGAGAACTCTAACTTCCTGACCTTGAGTTCCCACAAAAATACTAAGTATGGAAGACTCAGTACTTTGGCTACATAACAGCTCGTGTTTTCTAGTTTTAAGAATTATTTATCTAGGTGTCAGCAGGTAGCATTGTGGTAAAGGGTGCTGGACTCTCACAAGGCTGACCGCAGTTCAAGTCCCAGAACTGGCATCTTGCTTTCTCACCTTCTTTCTCCCTCTCTCTCTCTCTCTCTCTCTCTCTCTCTCTCTCATTCAGTCTCTTTCTGGTCAAATTAAAATAAATAAACAAAGTAGAATAAAATAATTCTTTAAAATATTTCATTTTATTTACTATTATTATCATTTCTTTTTCTTTCTTTTTTTCTTTTTTTTTTTTTTTTAGAGGTTTTTGCTATAGTGTGCGTGCACTCGCCAGAAAGACAGAGAGAGACAGAGAAACAGAAAGTGAGAAATCACCCCCGGGGCGATGGTCACACCGCAATCCCTTCTCCTCCATTCTCCTCTCAGGATCGTGGGCATGCACACACATGCGCCCAGCGTGAGTTTAAGCCACCGGGTCTGGGAATAGAACCGCTGTCGACTACATGGGAATCCAGCGACATGGCAATTAAGCCAACTGCTGGTCCCAATTATTTCTTTTTAATTTGACCAAAGAAAAACAGAGAGAGAGAGGGAAAGTAAGAAAGCAAGCCACCAGGTCCAGGACTCAAAGCACAGTTGGCCATGTCGGAGTCTAGTGCTTTAATCACCATGCCACCTGCTGGCCCCAAGAGCTCATGTTTTGGTTGACTATCAACTCAAAATAAATCAATAACTACCACAAAAGTTCGTTCTTACGCAAGTGAGGCATTCAAATCTCAAATTTGTACAGCCCTCATTTGCCTAGCTGAGCTGTCCTGAAGTTCCAAGGAATCGCCAATTAGGAAAAATTACAGAACCCTGGTGGAAAGTGAAGTTACAACCTCAGAAAAGAGTCACAGATTTTGATGAATATAAATTATATTTTAGGTTTCTTTTTTCTTTTTTAAAGACAAATATTTTACAGAAGATGCCTATGAGGTCAGCAGATGGCATAATGGTTGTCACTGGACTCCCACATAGTCGACTGTGGTTCAAGTCCCAGACCTGATGGCTTAAAACTCACGCCATGTGCATGTGCATGCGTGACCAAGATCCTGAGAGGAGAATGTAAGAGATGGGACTGCAGTATGGCCATTCTCTTGGAGCTTGATTCCCCTGGGGGATGATTTCTCACTTTCTGTCTCTTTTTGTCTCTCTGGTGAGCACACATGCCCTATAGCAAAAATCTCTCTCTTAAAATAAAGATACCTGTTGGTATGAAGTAAGCACACAAATTAGCAAATATCACAACATTTCTAGGAATCACAAACTCATCTCTATAAAAAATAATCGGTGACCAGCAGTTAGCATAATGGCTATGTCTCTGGACTCCCATGAAGTCGACCGTGGTTCAAGTCCTGGACCCGGTGGCTTAAACTCATGCCAGGCATGTGTGCGTGCATGCCCAAGATCCCGAGAGGAGAAAGGAGGAGAAGGGATTGTGGCGTGGCCATTCCCCCGGGGGGTGATTTCTCACTGTCTGTCTCTGTCTCTCTCTGTCTTTCTGGTGAGCGCATGTTCCCTATAGCAAAAACCTCTCCAAACAAAAAATAATAATTTTGAAGCCTATTACTTGGGTTAGTTTTTAATTATGGGGCCACCATTTAAAAAATCCAACATCCTTAAAACTAGACAATTTCTAAGATCTCTTCTAATTATGACATAATTATGATTTTTAAGATCAAATTAATGAGATCCATAGGAATCAAATCTAAGACTAGTCTAATTTATTTATTTACTTATTCTTAGTTTTAGGTTTTAGTTTTTTGCTATAAGACTCATGTGCTTGCAAGACAGAGAGAAGGAAAGTGAGAAAATCACCTCTGGGTTGAGAGAAGATGGCCACACCACAAACCCTTCTCTTCTAATATCCTCTCAGGATCTTAGGCATGCATGCACACACGCCTGGGGTGATTTTCAAGCCACCAGGTCCAGGACTCTTATTGTGCAGACATGTGGGATCCAGTACCTCAACCTCCATGTCACTTGCTGGTTCTAATTTATTAATTTTTTTTTTTATTTGTAAGAAGGTAATGCAGCGTGGCCATTCCCCACTGGGGGGGGTGATTTCTCAGTTTCTTTCTCTCTGTCTCTCTCTGTCTTTCTGGCAAGCGCACGCACCCTATAGCAAAAACCTCTCTTAAAAAATTAAAAAAAATTCTTAAGGCCACATGAGAAGGCAGAAAAGCAGCAAACAAGCCTCAATATGGGTAAATATTGCTTGAGAAAAAATAATTTCAGGTCTACTTTCAGAACAATAGCTCAGAACTATGACTAACCCAGAATAGAGACCTGAGCGTCATTGTTCTGCTCCTTGCACTGTAACAATATGCTTCCTCAACCACACATATACAGCCAGGGTTCTGGATAGCATCCTGAAGGATACTATCAATAAAACAGAAAACAAGACATGGCAGATCAAGAGGCCATAAAAAAATTCCAGTTTATTTTTCTTGACTTTATTTTTCTTGACTTTTATTCACCAAAGAACTTAATAAGGATACAGGAAGAGCTATTAAATGAAAATCCTATACTAAATATAGGTTTCATTATATCCAAACACCTGGACTGAAGTGAGCAGAATGAAAAATGCCTTGATCTCACATCAAACTAAGAAAAAATATTCACAGGACCTTGCTCTTGCTCCTTCTCACTGATTCTGGATCTCTCAGCACATCAGGGTAAAAACCTCAAGTAGAGCCTTTTCTCTATTTCAAAGGAATTTCATGTAGCACATTCAAATGAAAGATTAATAAAACTCCTTTAACCCATAAGCCAAAGCATATGCAAAAACTACTCCACGGCTAAGGTGGTATGCTGCTGAAGAGAAGCTGAGTCGTCCCACATTGATGACCCAAATGACTAGTTAACTATAGTTTGAACCCCTGGCCTGATCAGCTTGAGATATGCTGGGTATGCACATGAGTGCCCAAGATTCGATGGGAAGGGGATCACAGAGTGACCACACTCTGTGAAGGGTGCTTCTCTCTATCACTCATATACATGTGCTCACTCTATCATGAAAAAAGAAATAAAATAAAGCACCACCCAGTGAGTGTAGTTATGCCACAATCCCTTCTCTCTCCTCTCCAACTTTTCAAGATTTTGGGCATGCATGCACATGTACCTTGCATGTTTTTCAAGTTGCCAGGACCAGGATTTGAACTACATGATCAACTGGTATGGGATCTGTCTCCCTTAACCACTAGTCCAGAAAGCCAGTCCAAGAAAATATTTTTTAAACAAAGACTACCCAGGGACTAGCAGATGGCATAATGGTGACGTCACTGTACTCCCACATAGTCAACTGTGGTTCAAGTCACAGACCTGGCGGCTTAAATTCACACCAGGTGTGTGTGCATATGTGCCGAGGATCTCGCTTTCTGTCTCTCTCTGTCTTCTCAGCAAGTGCACCCACCCTACAGCAAAAACCTCTCTTAAAAAACAAACAACAACGGGAACCAGCAGTTAGCGTAATGGCTATGTCGCTGGACTCCCACGTAGTCGACCGCGGTTCGCGTCCCGGACCCAGTGGCTTAAATTCACACCAGGTGTGTGTGCATATGTGCCGAGGATCTCGCTTTCTGTCTCTGTCTGTCTTCTCAGCAAGTGCACCCACCCTACAGCAAAAACCTCTCTTAAAAAACAAACAACAACGGGAACCAGCAGTTAGCGTAATGGCTATGTCGCTGGACTCCCACGTAGTCAACCGCGGTTCGCATCCCGGACCTGGTGGCTTAAAACTCACGCCGGGCGCGTGTGCGTGCGTGCCCAAGATCCCGAGAGGAGAATGGAGGAGAAGGGATTGTGGCGTGACCATCCCCCCTGGGGGGTGATTTCTTGCTTTCTGTCTCTAATGTCTCTCTCTGTCTGTCTGGCGAGTGCACGCGCCCTATAGCGAAAATCTCTCCAAAAACAAAAAACAAAAAAAAAAAACAAACAACAACAAAAAAGACTACCCCAAAACAAAATACCTCATCCAGAAAAAAAAAATGAGAATGAGAGCACAATTATATCTTTTCCTTGCTCTATAAGTGGAGGATGTATACTTTTAGACAATCTTTTCCACTTAAAACAGATGCTATGCCACTACGACTGAAACACATCTTTTTTTTTTTTAATTATTTATTTAATTTTTTATTTATTCACTCATTTATTTTAATTTGACCAGAGAGAGACACAGAGTAGGAAAGAGAGGGAAAGTGAGAAAGGAAGCCACCAGGTCCGGGACTCGAACCGTGGTCGACCATGTGGGAGTGTCCAGCACCTTAACCACCACGCCACCTGCTGGTCCCGACTGAAACACATCTTACGATGAAGTATGCCAACATGAGTTAATATAGCCAATATATTGGCTAGATTGAAATATTCTTCACAGTAATCACTCCCACAATATCACAAACACTCTGACAATATTTATTGGGGTATCAGATGCATCTCTTTTAGATTAGGATTCTCTGGAAGGAACACAGGAAATGGGACCTAGAGAAAGACTCCACTTGTTTATAGTTGTCAAAACGTCTGTGACCATTTTCTAGTAACTGAAAACCCCGGAATAAAATATTACAAAACAGGAACCAACCTAAGTGTCCAAAAACTGATGACTGGGTTGAAAAACTGTGGCACATACATACTATGGAATATTACACAGCTATAAGAAATAAAGAGATCCTATCATCTGACTCAAAATGGATGACTATAGACGACTTAATGTTGATTGAAATAAGCCAGACTTTCAAAGCTACACACTGTATAACCCCTGATTTGTACTGAGTGCTATGGCAGAGGTTGAGAGACTTGAAAATGTGATGGTGGAGAGGATGGGTGCAAATGCTAGAGACTGAAAGGGGGGAGAATTGATGGTAGAGAATGCATTATAGAGGGTAGGTATCTGGTACAAGGGGAGGAAATTTTTTTAAATAATTATTTTATTTAACTTTATTTTATTTATTTATTTGTTTTTATTTGACCAAGAGGGACAGAGTGAAAGAGAGAGGTCCGGAATTCGAACTGAAGTCAGCCATGTGGGAGTCCTGCAACCTTAACCACTACGCCACCTGGCAACCCCAGGAGGAAATATTAAACAGATGGAAGAAAGTAAAAGAAAAGAAAAGAAAAATAGAACATGAGACCCCAGAAATAAACCCCAAAACATATAGCCGACTCATCTTTGACAAAGGGCACCAGTCAATCCACTGGGAAAGGGAAAACCTCTTTAGCAAATGGTGCTGGAAAAACTGGGTATCCACCTCAGAAAGATGAATCTGAACCCCTATCTGTCACCATTAACAAAAATCAACTCACAGTGGATCAAAGATCTAAACCTAAGACCGCAAACGATAAAACTACTGGTGGAAAACACTGGGGAAACGCTGGGAGACATTGGGGTAGGCCAAGACTTCTTAAGTAAGACCCCCAAAACACAGGCTATAATTCCCAAAATAGACAAGTGGGATTACATCCGATTAAGAAGTTTCTGCACAGCAAAGGACACTGTCACTAGTGTGAATCAACAACCCTCAGAATGGGAGAGAATTTTTGTTAACTGTGCCTCAGATAAGGGACTGATAACCAGAATACACAGGGAACTCAAGCAGCTTACCCGGAAAAAAAAGGTTAACCCAATTAAAAGATGGGAAAATGAACTGAATAAACAACTCTCTAAAGAAGACATACGAACAGTCAAAAAGCATATGAAGAAATGTTCAACATCCCTTATCATAAGGGAGATGCAGATCAAAACCACAATGACATACCACCTAACCCCAGTCAGAATGGCGAAGATGAAAAAAACAAGAAATGATAAGTGCTGGAGGGGATGCGGTGAAAAAGGAACATTCCTACACTGTTAGTAGGATTATAAATTGGTCCATCCATTGTGAAGAACAATATGGAGGTACCTTAAACACCTTCAAATAGAACTACCATATGATCCAGCAATTCCACTCCTGGGTATCTATTCAAAGGACAGGAGAACACTCAATCAGAAAAGCGCTCGCACATCTACATTCACTGCAGCCTTATTGACGATTGCTAAGACATGGAACCAATCCAAATGTCCACAAATGAATAAATGGATTGAAAAAGTGTGGCACATATACTCCATGGAATACTATTCAGCTATACAAAACAAGGCCCTGGAATTTGATAGAAAGTGAATGGATATGGAAGATCGTTGCTGAGTAAAGTAAGTCAGGCTATGAAAGAGACATTGTATGTATCCCCTTAACATATAACTGACTGTCAGCATTCTATGGCAGAGACTGAAAGACTGGAGGACATACAAGCATTAAAAATTGTTGGGACCATGGGAACCAGCAGTTAGCATAAAGGCTATGTGGCTGGACTCCCACATAGTCAACCGCGGTTCGCGTCTGGACCCGGTGGTTTAAAGCTCACGCCGGGCGTGTGTGCGTGCGTGCCCAAGATCCTGAGAGGAGAATGGAGGAGGGGGGATTGCGGCGTGACTATCCCCCCTGGGGAGTGAGTTCTCGCTTTCTGTCTCTATCTCTCTCTCTGTCTGGTGAGCACACGTGCCCTATAGCAAAAACCTCTCAAAAAAAAAAAAAATTGTTGGGACCAGCAGTTAGCGTAATGGCTATGTCACTGGACTCTCATGTAGTCAACCACAGTTCGCGTCCCGGACCCGGTGGCTTAAAACTCATGCCAGGCGCATGTGCGTGCGTGCCCAAGATCCCGAGAGGAGAACGGAGGAGAAGGGATTGTGGCATGGCTATCTCCCCGGGGGGGGGGGGGGGAGTGATTTCTCACTTTCTGTCTCTCTGTCTCTGTCTGGCGAGCACATGTGCCCTATAGCAAAAACCTCTCAAAAAAATTGTTATGAACACTAGAGCCAAAGTGGAAAGAGTAAGGGAGGAGAAGATCATAGGAAAGGAAATTTGGGGGAAAATGGGGAGGCAAGGCATTTATGAGACGTGGGTATGGTTTATTATTTGTTGATGAGGACATGCGTATGTTCTCAAACTGGGCTGGACTGAGAAATGTGTCATGCTGGGTAAAGTCTCTTTACAATCTAAATGATGTCTAGTGATTAAATGCATAAATAATAATTGAAATTAATAAATAAAATTATAAATAAAAGAAAAGATAAAAGAAAAATAGAACATGTTGATTTTGAAATTTTTTAAGTGATATGACATTCTAAATAGTAATAATAAAAAAAGATAAAACAGAATACAAAACCAAAAATCCAAATCATGTGTATGTATGTCTATAAAAGAAGCTTATTTAGAATAAAGGTGGTACTTCAAAACAGGAGAGACATGATAGATTATTTAATAAATGATACTGAGATAATTCATTAACCTGTGGAGGAGAAATTAAGTTGGTACCCTACCTGACATTATAAAGAAACTCCAGGCTATGATTTTAAGTGCAAAAACAAAAAACAATTAAATAACTAGAATAAAACACAGGTGAGCATTTGCTCAAGGTAGGGACAAAGACCCTTTCAAATCTATGGGCAGAGGCAAAATACACAACAGAAACTATAATAGATTTGATTATATGAAAACATAAAACATTTGTACAGCAAGATAAAGTAAAAAACCAAACTATAAACTGGGAAAAGCCTCTGCACTATATATGACAAAGGATTAATAGTCTAACTATATTAAAGCAAGAACTGATGAAAACACTCCAATAGGGAAATAAGGAAAGGGTATACATACACACACACAAAATGACCAATAAACACACACATGCCCACACAAATGTTCAATTCTATTATTAACAAAAGAACAAAATAACATTTTTTACCTATTAAATTTGCAGAGATTTTCTTTAAAAAAATAATGTTCTAGGACTGGCAGGTGGTGTGGTGGTTGGGGGCGCCGGGCTCCCACATGGCTGATTGAGGTTCAAGTCCTGGACTTGCTCGCTCTCTCTCTCTCTCTCTCTCTCTCTCTCTCTCTCTCACACACACACACACACACACACATCAAATTCAAATAAATAAATAAATAGATAAAGTTAAATAAAATAATTCTTTAAAAAATGTTCCAAGGTTGGTCCCATAGCCTAAAGGTTAAGGGAGCCAGATTCCACCTGTGGTTCAAAGCCCAGCCTAGCGGCTTGAAAAATGTGTCATGCTTGTGGGTACCCAAAATCTCAAAAGGATGGAGAAATGGAGAAGGTATTAAAGAATGACCACACCCCACTAGAGGATGCTTCCTCCTTCCTTTGACTCTCTATGGCATACAGATGCCCTTTGGTACTTAAAATAACAATAATAACACGGGCTAGTTGGCAGCCTGATGGTTGAGGCGCCTAGGCCCCACATGGCCCCATTACACAGTTCAAGTCTCAGAACTGGTGGCTTGAAAAATACACAGGGCTTATGTGTGTGCCCAAAATTCCCAAGAGGAAAATGGACAAAAAGGGACTGTGGCATTAATGAAGACCTTGAAAAAGATGTTCTTATACTGCCAGTAGAGGTGGAGGCCAATTGGCAAAATGTATCAAAACCTTTAAGCATGTTCATACTCTTTGACCCAATAATTCCACTTAAAGGAATTTATCCTGAAGAAATAATCACAGATTCACATATACCTTGTACAAGGATATCCATCAAAGTGTTTTTCATGTAATCAAAACATTGGAAACAACCTATATATCCACCAACAGGGTGATGGTTGCATGAATTATGGCACATGGAATATTATTTAATTATTAAAAACCATTTTTTCAAAAACTATATAATGACCTAGGAAGATATTCATGACATATGCAAAGTTAATAGAGAATAGAAAACTGCTTAAATAATCCCATTCTTGAAAGAGATATATACATATTATATGCAAAATACAAATATAATGAAGTTTGGAGGGAAATACATACAAAACATATACCTGTCTGGTGGTAGTTTTACAAAAGATTTGAATTTCTTTATTTTTTTCTATATTTCCCAATTATCTATAAATGTAATTTTTTACATCCAAGAGAAAATGAAGACAGTTTGAAGAGAGCGGGAAAGCAACTGAACAGGACAGACCCAGAGGAAAGCCAGGACACACGTGCACTAGGAACTTCTCTCCAACTACTTCTGGATTATTAATCATTTTCCTCTGGGATTAATCACTTAACCAGTTCTAGACAAATCCACTTAAATATATTATCACTACCTTCACCTGGCCATCTTATCTAAAAGTAGACCAAAGAAGCCTTGTCAATGCCTTGCTGAAATCTAGATATATCATATATACCATATTTCCCTGATCTATGTCCAGTAACCCTAAACATTAAGAAAATTTGGTCAGGCTGACATGACTTGTTTGACTTTGGTGAGCCAATACTGGGTTCCCAGTGCTCACCACCTCTTTTTTCAAGTATTTACAAAACAACTCTTAATATAGTCTTGGGGCTGGCAGGTGGAACGGTGGTTAAGGCACTGGACTCCCACATGGCCGACCGTGGTTCAAGTCTCAAACCTGGCAGCTTGCTTTCTCACTCTCCCTCTGTGTCTCTCTGCTGAAATTGAATACTACTACTACTAATAATAATAAATAAAATTAAATAAATTTTAAAATAATAATAAAATAAGAATCTAGTCTGGGATTTAACCCAAGATTTGCAAAATTCTCTTTAACCTTTTTTGAAAATCTAAAGGACATCTATTCAGATTCCTAATTTATATAAAATATGCTAATTTCCTTCTTTTGATCTATTCAAATACTTATCACTTAATTTTATCAAGTAGAAAAATTGCAAAATCTCGATGGCCTTTGCTTTTTAAAGATATCTAAATTCAGTGAAAAGTGGGGCTGGCAGGTGGTATGGTGGTTAAGGGGTGCTGGACTCCCACATGGCCAACCACAGTTTGAGTCCTGGACCTGGCAGCTTGCTTTCTCACTTTCCATCTCTCTCGCCCGCTCTCACTCTCTCTCTCTCTCTCTGGTCAAATTAAAATAAGTAAATAAAATAAAATAATTATTTTAAAAATGTTTTCAATTCAATGAAAAGTAAACAAAGTTCATTTCAACAAGCTGAAAGCCTTATCATGAAAAGAAGACAGACCCCTTTGAATTTTTTTCAAATAATTACTTAATTTTATTTATCATTAGTATTATTGTTTAGTTTATGACGGGGTTCATACATTCACCAGAGAATGACAGAGAGAGAAGAGAGAGAAAGCAAGTCACCAGGTCCAGGACTTGAACTGTGGTCACCCATGTGAGAGTCCAGTGCCATAACCACTATACCACCTGCTGGCCCCTGGGCCTCTTTGCTTTAATAAGCAAGACTGTTATTAGATCATAACTGATTTTTTTAGAGGCTTTTGCCTTAGGGTTTATGTGCTTGCTTGCTGGAGAGAGACAGACAGACAGACAGACAGACACACACACACAGTAAGAGGGAAAGTGAAAAATCAACCCCAAGGGTGATGACCATGCTACAATCCCTTATCCTCCCTTCATTCTCCTAGGATTTTGGGTACACAAGCACATGTAACTGGCCTAAGTTTGAAGCCACCGGGTTCAGGACTCAAACTGCGGTCAGCCATGTGGGAGTCCAGCCACGTAACTGCTACACCATCTGCTGGTCCCAAGAATATGATTGGTTTTTTTAAAAAGATTTATTTTTAATTTTATTTATTATCATTATTCTTCAATTTTGACCAGAGAGAGACAGACAGAGAAAGGGAGAGTGAGAAAGCAAGTTGCCAGGGTCGGGACTTGAACCATGGTTTGCCATGTGAGAGTCCAGCATCTCAACCACCACGCCACCTGCCACCCCGATGACGACTGATTTTTAGTAAGAGTCTAAGAAC
Organism: Tupaia tana; assembly: GCA_026018925.1. Lineage (NCBI taxonomy): Eukaryota > Metazoa > Chordata > Mammalia > Scandentia > Tupaiidae > Tupaia > Tupaia tana. Next base: position 94,866,042 of record JAKSZU010000009.1, read on the forward strand.
AAACAAAATCTTGTAAGGTTATCTAACACAGAATTTGACTTAGAAGAAACATAAGAGATCACCTTGCATAGTTCCCTGATTTTACAGGTCAGAAAATTAAATCCCTCAGAGGTAGGTTGACTTGCCTAAGATCATTCAGCAACTTAATGATAAAATCAGAACTAGAACCAGGGCCTTGGTCCCTCTGCCAAGAGTATGTGTATGTATGAGAGAGTATGTGTGTGTGTGCATGTGTGTGTGTTTTCCTTACATAAAGGAAGCAAAAACAGTATGTTTTAACTTCAGAGACAACAGTAGGCCCAAATTATTCTACTTCTCTATTTCTTTATTTAAAACAATATAACAAATACCCTCTTGTGAAATATATATATAGGACTATCTTTAGAAAAAACAACAGCATCATTATCAAGGTCAAGACTTCAACAAGCAACACATTAAGTTAAAAAGAAATCCTAAAAAGCTCTAATTAAATAAGAAATAATTAATTGTCATGACTATATTATTCTAATCAGTCTACCCCATCCGGAAAAACAGATGTTTTACAAACACCAAATCTCCTAGGATTTTGCCTCAAACCATCTAAGAAGGACAAGAAAGCACCTGTCTGGCTAGGTTCAGAATGCTTTGCCAAACTAGTTACCATGTCTCTGGGCTACATGGAATACAGAAAAGCCTACCACAAACATACATATCCATATATGAAGTTCAACTCTGGGAGCAAAACTGAAAGAAAGCTTAACATTTCTTCTCTTCCAAGTTTACAGAACAGAGTGGGCCTGAATGGGTGTAGTCATTTTGGAAAAAAGTCTGGGAGTTCCTCAAAATGTTAAATGTTAAGTTATATTATGATCCAGCAATTCCACTCCTAGGTATATATCCCATAGAATTAAAAACATATGTTCAGGGTCAGCAGGTGGTGTGGTGGTTAAGGTGTTGGACTTCTGCATGGCCGACCATGGTTCAAGTCCTGGACCTGGCAGCTTGCTTTCTCACTCCCTCTCCCTCTGTCTCCCTTGGTCAAATTAAAAATAATAATGATGAATAAAATTAAATAATTCCTATTAAAAAAAGATGCTCAACTTGATTAGCCATCAGGGAAATACAAAATCAAACCCACAGTGAGATACCACTTCACACCCACCATGGTTGACTAGAATCAGAAAGACTGACAATAACAAGTATTGGAAAAGATGTGGAGAAACTGAAACCTTCACACAATGCTGATGGGAATGCAAAATGGTACACCTGCCATGAAAAGCTGCTTGGCCATTCCTCAAAAGGATGAACATATAGTTACCATATGATCCAGCAATAGATAAATGTGAACATATGTCCATGCAAAATCTTGCACATAGATGTTCATAGAGCATTATTCATAACAGCTAAAAAGTGGAAACAACCCAAATGTACATCAACTGATGGATAAACAAAATATGGTATATACATATAACAGATATTACTAAGCTATAAAAAGTAATGAAGTACTGACACATGTTGTAACATGGATGAACCTTGACATTACGCTAAGTGAAAGAAGCTAGTCACAAAAAACTACATCCTGGGGCTGGCTGGTGGCATGGTGGTTAAGGACGCTGGACTCCCACATGGCCGAATGTGGTTCAAGTCCTGGACCTGGAGGCTTGCTTTCTCACTTTCCCTCTCTCTCTTGCTCTGTCCCTCTCTGGTCAAAATTTTAAAAAATAAGTAAATAAAGTTAAAGAAAATAATTCTTTAAAAAAAGACTACATCCTATATGAATCCGTTTATAAGAAATGTTTAAAATAGACAAATTTATAGAGACATAAAGTAAATTAGTGGTTGCCTAGAGTTGAAGGTGACAGAGAGGTTAGGGGGAGATGGTTAAAGAGGACAGAGCTAGTGAACATTCTAAATTATTTTTGAGATGGTGATAATTCTGAAATCAATTGTGGTGATGGCTGCACAGTTCTGTGAATATTCTAAAAACCAATTAAGTGGGTGAATTATAAGGTCATAAAAAATGAATGACAATTACAACTCTGTTTCACTTGAAGACATGAGAAGTGCCTACTTACTGCATTAATATTAAGCCCGCACACACTTGCTAATTAAGTCAAGCAAACCAACTCCCACCTTTTGGCTTCTCCTGGGATTCCTCCTACAATATCATTCCCTGGTAGACTTCCTAAACCAACTTTCCTTCTACAGGAGAGGAGGTCTCTCTCAAGCTTCCAGCAGTCCCTCTACCCTAGGTTATTTATTCCTTTGGGGCAAGAGTCTGTGGTCCTCAAGACTAAACAGCTGAAATTTAGGAGTTGGTTTTACTCCATTTGTTAACAGCTTCTGCCACCTAAAGAGCCTCAAGTGTTATACCTTTTGCTGTCCCCAGATGTATCTGGGTAGAAAGAGGGGACTTACAGCTTCCCACAGTGGTGGGAGTAGTTGTTACCTACTAGTAAAAGCACTGGATCCAAAGTTACCAGGAAATCTGACTTTGAACTTAAATTCTGTCCCTTACTAGTGGTGTGACTGCGCGCAATCACTCCACCTGTCTGACCTTCTTCACTTTCCTCATCTGTGAAACAGGGAGAATACTGTCTACCCTACAACGATATCCCGAAGATTAATGCTCACAAAAGTATCTGGAACATAAAGATATTCCACAATTCAATTCAATGAACCATGTACCAGGCTCCAGACCAAATGCTGGGGACACAAAGATAAACACAATACTAACTACTTTTGAATTGTTCACATTGTAAAAATGCTGGTGATAGGAATGCATTTTCTATTTTCCTTACCTTAGCCTTCTTTTAGGATGGCAACAGGAGTGTCAGAACTTTGATTCTTGGGACCTACAGGTAGCGTGGTGGTTAAGGGCGTTAGACTCCCACATGGCAGACCACAGTTTGAGTTCCAGACCTGGCGGCTCACTTTCTCACTTTCTGTCTCAATCTCTCCCCAACTCTATCCCTCTCTGGTCAAATTAAAATAAATAAAGTTAAATAAAATAATTCTAAAAAGAACTTTGATTCTTTTCCTTGGTATACTTTCGCCTCTGAGCTCTTAAGAGATCATGCTGTTAGAGTAGCAGTTATGTTTACATCCTTCATTCTCAAACATGAGGAAGAGATATAATGGTTACTTAAACGTTATGGAGGGGACAGTAGGTGGCATGGTGGTTAAGGACGCTGGACTTCCACATGGCTAACCATGGTTCAAGGCCCGGACCTGGAGGCTGACCTGCTTGCTTGCTTTCTCTCTCTCTCTCTCTCTCTCTCTCTCTCTCTCTCTCTCTCTCTCTCTCCCACACACACACACACACACTTTGTCCCTCTCTGGTAAAATGAAAATAAAATTAATATAAAAATAATTCTTAAAAAAAGAGAACGTGGGGCCAGCAGGTGACGTGGTGGTTAAGGCATTGGACACTCCCACATGGATGACCACGGTTCGAGTTCCGGACCTGGTGACTTGCTTTCTCACTTTCCTTCTTTCTGTGTGTCTTTCTCCAGTCAAATGAAAATAAATGAATGAATGAATGAATAAATAAAAGTAAATAAATAATTCTAAAAAAAAAAAGAAAAAAAGAGAACATTATGGAGAAAATATTCCTTTTATGCTTTGAAGTTATTGTCAACACTGATCCCTAACTCTTCCAGGTCTTACCTGAAGGTGTTTCCATGGTGAAAATATGCTTGTTCAGCACCTTAAAATAAGTCATGGAAAAACTTTAATTCTCTCTTACTCCCTTGATCCCCAGCCTGTCTAGATTTACATTCCAGTTTAAAAGACTGGTCACAAAGAATCAGCTTCCAGTTTAGCTAACTTAGTTACTAATTTCTGGCTCACCTCTTGATTTTGAGATCAGGTTCTACTATAAAACCAAAAGAGCTTTCCAGAAAATACTAGCTCAGCTTATAAACAGAGGCTAACACAAAATAACTAAGGGAAAACGTAAGAGATCTCAAAATGCTATTATTATGAAGCATATCCTTCTCTTGGTGGAACAAGCCCACAAATCACAGAAAAATATTTTTCATTTTAGAATAGACTGGAAGAGTTTTTGCCAAGAGTCAGTTGTTTAAATTACCAATTTGAATTTTAAGCAGGATTATACATGCCCAAGAACATTGTGCTTATTTTAACTAATAGGTAGGATTGCTATGTCCACAACAGTTTGGAGCAATAAAGAATGAAACTATAAAACAGCAGCTCTCAATGTGGTAACTTATTTAGCACTTATATTTCTATTGTAATATTTTCCAAAGCTTCATCATAAAAACACCCGTAAAGCACCCATGCTAGGTACAATACAAAGTTCAAATAGAAAGACATAGTGCCTACATTTCATTATGGGTTAACCCACATGAAGCAAACCAGATATACGAAAAAATCTCAAGGTTAGAGCATTCCCAGGTTGCCACCTATCCCATGTCCAGGTGAGGTACTTTAAGAAGTAACTATCCTAAACCTATCACCCTTCCAATGCTTGCACCCCTTTATGTATTAAAAGGAGACGGGTAATGAAAATGTTCTAAAACTGACTGTGGGTAGAGGTACAACTTTGTGAATATATTAAAAGCCACCTAAATGAAGGAATTGTATATGATCTATAACTTATACCTCAATAAACCTGTTTTAAGAAAATTGTTCTTACTTTTATTGTTCAAATTAGTCAAATCTATCATTTAAGCTTTCGTGCTAAAGTCTGGCTAGCTAAAAGCTGCACTAATTTAGCAATGGTGCATACTGGCCACCATGGTGATCCCTCTAACCTTCACCTCCACCTCTCCTCTCCCTCTTGCTATTGATATTTCCCCAGTCCCTTTCCTGCTGCTCCTCTACTCTTAACTAGGACTCAAGTCTTTCAGGTGTTCACAAGCATGGTTTGTTCCAACTGGTGGAGGATTAAACAGATTGCTGACCCTTCGCAACTTTCCATTCATGACCTTAGGCAAGTCACATCCTGGCTCTCCCGTTGCTGTTCCAGTTTGCAAAATGAGGGACTAGACTACACAATCCTATCCAGTACTCACATTCTAGGTAAAAAAAATAAAAATAAAAATTTAAAATATGAACATTTACTTGGCCAATAACATGCAAAGTCTCTGCCATTTTTGTCAACTAATATGTATTTGTTCATTTTGTAAATACCCACACTGTGATGCAATCCTCCAAAGAGTCATATTGAATACATTTATAAAGTGATCACACAGGGTCCTTTTTTTTAAAAATTTGCCAGAGGGCACATGTGCTCACTGATATGACAGAGAAAGTGAGAAAGTGAGAAAGTATCCCCCGTTGTGTCATGACACAATACTCTACCTTCCATCTCTCTCTCATTTCAGGACTTTTTTGGGCACTCATGCACCCATGTACACACATGCCAGATCAGAACTCAAACATCAGGGTCAGCAATGTGGGATCCAGCCACCTTAACCACCAGGCCACAGGCTGGCCCTGGAGTCATTTTTAGAAACTAGCACTTTATCAAAGAAAAATCAGAGCCCCAATACAGAATGCTTGACAGTCCCTCTGGACTAGGCTCCAGGGGCCCATTTTCAAATGGAAAAAAAAAAAGCTTTTGGGACCAGCAGGTGGGAGGGTGGTTAAGGGTGCTGGACTCCCATGTGGCCGTCCCCGGTTCTAGTCCTGGACCTGGCAGCTTGCTTTCTCATTTTCTCTCTCTCACTCTTGCTCTGTCCCTCTCTGGTCAAATTTAAATAAATAAAGTTAAAATAAAATAATTCTTAAAAAAAAAAAAAAAAAACTTTTGCATGCTGGGACCCTGTAGGATTTACCAAACCAAACAAAGAAGTAAGATGGGGGTAGCAGAGCCTTTAGCAACAGTGGTTGAACTAAATCCTAATAGACAAAGGCCTTGGTTAACAAGTGGAAAAAGACCTAACATAAAACAGCATGTCAACCTATGTTATAAACTCTCAGAAATATGCTCAGAGAGCAATAAACACTGCAGACATTACCTTACTCTGGACAACTTGCAGTTTGTTATGCAAACCAGTTGAATTCCCCCAACAAAAGTCAGAAATATGTAGTCACCAGTTTCCAACATACCACCACCAGACAAGTTCACAGTATTGTTTCCATATGCCCAACATCAGAGAGCAAAACCGAAAGAAAACATCAATTTCTCCTACACACACATACACACACACACACACACACACACACACGCAAGAGAAACCATTTCCTTTGCAAAACCAAGGCTAAGTTGGAGGCATGAAATAGATACATATTAGTTGCTAATAAAAATCAGATGGTTAGCTGTATACTGAGAAACACACAGCATACACATAAATCATAAAAACAATAACCTTAAGGTGCCTTCCTCTGTAAACTGAACAGCAAACCTGGAGAGAAACGACTCAGACTCAAAGTGTCCATTTGCATCCTCTTCCCATTACCTCAGACCAACAAGCTGTCTAGCTAGTTACTTCCCTACAATTCTTTCCCCCCATATAAAAAGCATCGTGCGAAAGATGGCAGGCCCTTTTTTTCCCTTCAAGGCTCTGGAGGCACTGAGCGATCCTGAGGGGAAGAAGAGGAAAGGATAAAGGTAACCGCTTTTCACCAGGCTCAGCTTTGCAACCGGCTCCCAGCCTCTCCGTCCTCATCAGGAAACTAGAGCACCTGCCGGGAGAGGGCCCTTCCGCCACCTTAGTACTGGCCCACCGGGCCTAGGTGTCCAAGGAGCCCAGGCACTGCAGCCCTAGGGCACAAAGACCAGACTTACAGAGGGTGGGGGAGACGAAAAGAGTCCGGAAGGGTCTGAAGCCCCTGCAAACCAAAGGGAGGGGACAAGAGAATCCCAAGCCCGTCGTGGGTGTTCCCAGCAGTAGCCAGGTTGGGTGGAGAAAGGCGTTGGGGGGTGGGGGAGATTTTGAACATTCCTCTAGGGAAGGGGGTTAGGGAGCTGCTGGGGGCGCAGTAGCCAGCAGGAAGGAGGCTGTGGGCAGGTTTGAGCCCTAGAGGCGAGAAAGGGGACACAGTTTGCGTGGGAAGAAGTGATGGCAAAGAGGTGAAGGTCAGACAGGCCCAGTGGAGGGAGAGCGGGCGTGCGGTGCTCCCCAGGGCCGGAGAGGCGTCCTCAGGAGTAGCTCAGAACCGGGCTGGGAACACGCGGCGAAGACACTCCGGGGAGAGGGCTGACGGGGCGCAGTGCTGGAAGAGAGGCTGAGAACAGACCCGCTGAGAGGCTACCGAGGGACTGTGAGGGAGCCTGACCCGGGTCCGTCCCACCTCACCTGGCGCGGGGTCGAAGTCCAGGTCTAATGTTGAGAAAGCGCCAGCTCCGGCTGTCGCTCTGGCCGTCACTCCGTCCCGCGCGGGAGACCACGGACACAAAGCGGGGAGCGCGAGAGGAGGGGAGGACGGAGGAGAAGAAGGAGGAGGAGACGCCTGAGGCGCGCGAGGGGGAAAGGAGGGGCGCCCGCCGCCCTCGGCTTGGGTCGGGGGGCGGGGCGTGCGGCTGGAGGCCGCGCTCCGCCGGCCAATAGCCACCCGGTCGGCCAGCGGGCGAGGGCGCGCCATCCCGCAAGCTCACCTCGGCACCTGAGCCCGGGCTGGCCACAGCCAATCAAACGCCTGTATTTGCATAAGAGGCTCCGCCCACTCACGCCGGCTGGTGGGGGGACTGCTCTCAGAGAACACAAAGAAAGCCCCCCACAGGGAGGAGGGGCTCGACTCCCAGCCCCCTACCCCAAGGGCATAGTACCACCTTTTCAGCGCATTTATGGATCTTTCACCGTCATCTTGATGAGGGAGAGCAGTGGGGGTCATAGAGGTTTGGCTCAGGATCTCTTAAAAGATACGATCTATTCTCCCTGATAACCTTCTAACCAAGAGCTACTCTCCTGTTCCAGGGCAATCAGTTTCCTGTGTCTTCGCCTGAGCCCTCCACCTCCTCTCCCCTTTTTCCAGTTGCCCTAATCTCTGTGCTTCTTCCCGTAAGCTGCTGCCCACTACTGGCTGGCTGTTGCACTTGCAGCCCTGGTAATCTGGCTCAGGTCGCAGCCTTGATTGATACTCCCAAGGCGCCCAAATCAACCCTCTGTCCAGGAAAGGGACCTGGTCAGGTGGCTTTTACCTTTTGCCATGTTACTTAGCATGGCAAAAAGCCAACACCAAGTACGAGACTAAACTCCCCCACATCATCTCTTCCCACCTTCCCTTCTCCTACCTTCAGGTCTGTATTGGGCCACAATGGTGACTGACTGGCCAGCCCGTTTCAGAGCAGCAGCAGCCTGCTCATGAGTTGCATTTCTTAGGTTCACTCCATTCACCTGCCAAAGAGAGGAGCTATGAGCCACCTCAGAAGCAAAAAAGGGAGTCTTCAGTCCTAACCAGTTAGAAGAAAGAGACTGGTAGACCATCTCTAAGCCTCATCCAATGCCTTTCCCAATATTTCATCCTTGCCCCTAAAACAAGACTTAATGGACATGACATCTCTAGAGTAATAATTATACTTAAGGAGGTCAAATGCCAATGAGGGTTAAGATCCAAGAGACATTCATTTCTTCCTCAAGGATAAATCTAGTCTTGATTTTCATTCCTCACTAAGGACATCTATAAATATATAGACTAGTATATATGTATATTTATTTATAGACATAAATATATGTTTAGTATCAATATGTTTATAGATAGAAATGTATATCTGTCTGTATAATATATACAGATAAAATGTTTTATTTATGATATATATTTTCTCCAGTTCTTAGCTCATCCCTCTTCTCAAGAAGCAGTCCTTGGAGGAAGCAACATCTTCTCTCCTCCCTTTTGAACTGGCACAGCTCCCATCCTCCCACCTGGCCTTTGTCTCCTTACCGATAAGATCCGGTCTCCCCTGCGCAACTCTCCACTCAAGTCAGCTGGGCCTCCTGCCAGGATGAAGGAGACAAAAATGCCTTCTCCATCCTCTCCTCCTACGATGTTGAAGCCCAGGCCTGTGGAGCCCTTGTGTAGGATGATCTTGCGGGGCTCTCTGGTGGGAAAGGAATGGATGGATCAGGACAAGGGAGCTATGAGCTGTTGTTCCTGTGAGGGCTAGCCTGGAATAAGGTCCATACTTGCTGTTACAGAGTAAGGACTTGAGTCCCTATGTACAATACCCTGTTCCTCCCTTCATCTCCTGAAACCTGCTTGGCTGCTGTCTTCTTCCAGGTGCCAAGTTTCAGTTCCTCTTCCCTCCCTTCTTCCTGACTTTCCAGGGAACAATCCCCTAATCTCTCAAGTCAAAAAATCCTACCCTGGAGACCAGCAGTTAGCGTAATGGCTATGTCGCTGGACTCCCATGTAGTCAACCGCGGTTCAAGTCCCAAACCCAGTGACTTAAACTCACACTGGGCACGTGTGTGTGTGTGTGTGTGTGTGTGTGCCCACCCAAGATCCTGAGAGGAGAAAGGAGGAGAAGGGACTGTGGCATGGCCATCCCCCCTGGGGGGTGATTTCTCACTTTCTGTCTTTCTGGCGAGCACACACGCCCTAAAGCAAAAACCTCTCCAAAAAAAAAAAAAAAAAACCAAAAAAAAATCCCTACCCTGAACTCTAGAGAACAAATATCAGAGCCCACTTCCCAGTTCTCTTCCTCCCCAGATTTTCCTGTGGGATGAACCCTGGGCCACAGAAGAATCAGTGGGGGAAAGTGGAATCACCCTGGGATTGACTGCTCTCACCATCCACAAAATATGCAGACTTACTCTACACATGCTCCTCTGCCCCACCAACAATGACCCCTGCTACCTTCTTGGACAACATATGGAATCAGCAGCTACCACTATATACTCCTGCTAGGCGATGTGGAAGACAAGAATAAAGATATCCCAGGTCCCCAAAGGAAGCTTGGGTGCCCAACTGAAGGGAGGCGACAAGCACATTAAAAATCTGACTAAAATCCTGTCTAAGGAATACCTCTGTAAATGGCCAGTGTCATCAGGTGAGAGCAAACAGGCACGTGTTTTTCTGTACAACCCGACTACAAGCAAACCCTCCCAGCCCACCGCCTTCACTTGTTGCAAGCATCTTTCATCACAGGAGTCCCAAGCAAGACCCCTTGCTCCCAGTCTCGGTTATGCAGCTCCCTCCCAGAGTCCCAGATGTCCCTCCCTGAGCACAACCCTTCACTCCTACCTGGCATCCCCTCCGGGCCGCAGGGAGCGAAGCGGCCAGGCCCACCTCTGTGAAGCCCTCCTCCAGGCCGAGGCCGAGGCTGAGCCCAAGCCCAAGGCCAACCCCGAGCCTGAAAACTTGCAGGCCCTCTCCATGGCTCTTCTGGCTTTTCCCCGTCTGCCTACCCTTCCGGCTCCACTACAGCCTGCCCAGCAGCCTACCAGGCCCCACCCCGCAAACCTATTCCCCGGAACCCCGGCCGGCCAGACCAGTTCCACCGCTAGGCGTAGCCGCCAACGCCGCCGCCAGAGTGAGGCGGGGCGGTTAGCCGCGCGGCCACTCACCCAGCAGCCTGTCAGGGTCCTGCAACCCCAGACTGAAGAGTTTTCTCTTCTAATTTGAAATGGTTGCAGCAGAGGGGACTGCAACTATATCGGACTGGAAACCCCCCAGCCCCATCTCCTCAGCCTCCTCAATGCTCCACCCATCCTTTATCTGCACTTATTGGTCAGGGCCTCTCCGTCAGTACTCCCCCTGATGGTAGAACTTGTTTCTGCAGCCACCTCTGTCCCTCTCTAGGGCCCCAAGGGCTGAGAGAGGGCCCCAGCCCCCAAAGCTGGGAGCAAAAAGGGCCTGCCTTATCCTTCTCTTTGTCATACTACAAGGAGGTCTGTGATTGGTGACCCGAAGGATCCCTCTCCTTTCCCATCCTGGGGTCTTACCTGGTGAAGTCCTCCTCAGCCAACATGTGCCTGGGAATAGGAGAGTAGCGGGTAGGGGGAACCTGAGGAGGAGCAGGGTAGCTGACCTTGCTCTCCACAGCCCCGAGGTACCCCAGGCTGGAATTATGGCTTATGTGGTTGTCAGCCAAGGCAGTGAAAGCTGGAATCGAGAAAGGGAGAAAAAAGTTGAGACCCTTCTAGCCAGGTACCCTACCCCAACTTCCTAGGACTTTCCCCTCACACTCCACCTCAGATGCAAAAGAGACCAATGGATGTGGATTCCTCAGGCCACCCCTCCCCACTCCATCCACCCGTCCTCACCCCTTCACCCCACCCCTGAACTAGGGTTCCTCCTCCACAGTCCCTTTCTAAATCTTGTGCTCATTCCTGTGAGTCTTAGAAAGAGCTGAAGTCAAGGCAGTCTACAAAGAAAGGCATGACTACAGGTGTGACTAATAATAATTCCCCACATCTCTACAGCCTAATACAGTTTTCCAAGGGCTTTCTCGTCCATGATCTCATTTGATCCTTGCAGCAGTTCTATGAAGAAGGCAACACATATATCATTAGCTCCTTCTTGCCAAAGAGGAAACTAAAGACAGGCGAAAGGGACTTGTCCAAGGGCACACAGCTCTAAGGGACATAGCTGTGATCTGGGCTCAGGTTTTCTGAACACTGTCTTCTGCACCTGCTCTCTCTTAATAAGGGGTAGGAACTTGCTCCTCTACAAAAACCAGGGTGCATGGCTTCAGGCCAGGGCCAGGGCCAGGGGCTGATGGGTACGTACTGCTGGCGTAGTCAGGGGGAGCGTACATGTCGTTGAGGTGTATGCTGCCTGGCTTGGCCACCTTCAGATAGACCATATCAGATGTATTCTTCAGTGAGGCCACAGCTTCCTCATGCCTCACATCCTGCAGATTGGTGTTGTTCACCTAGAAGAAGAGAGACCTCAGGCTAGGACTTGGGAAAAGGGAGAGACTTTCCAGGGAACCCTGAGGGGTGCCCCTGCAGTGAAATTCACCAGTATGCTGAGGCCCAAGTATAGTGCTGTGAGAAGCAGAGAGGCAGGAGGTAGAGGTAGGGTAGGTGAGGGAGCTCCAGTCACACAAAGAACTAAGATCCTGGGGTCTGGGTAAACACAACTCATGTGGTACTTTTGAAAGTCCCATGATGTCTTGTCCCTGAGTGTGGTTTAGATAAAGTGAGAGAATGCTGGAGCTTCTCTTGTCCACCCTACCATTTGAGCATCCCCGTGAAGTCTATCTCACCGCCAACAGCCGGTCCCCGATCTGTAGGCGTCCATCCTTCTGAGCAGCACCTCCTTCGATGATCTTGGTGATGTAGATGCTGTTGTCTCCTGGGATGTGCTGGTTGCCAATGCCCCCAGCAATGCTGAAACCCAGGCCTGGGTGGGAGCCAGCAGGGAATAGGAGAGGGCCACAATGAGAGGTTACGGTGTTCAGTCACTTGCTGATTCAATTCCCCTCCACCAACCAACCCACTGACCCCACAAGAGCATTCCCGGGGATTCCAAACACTGGGTTGCCATCCCAAGGTCAATAAGGTTATGACCTGAAGTCAAGAAAGAAGGCTGTGAGCTGGAGTAGGGGGAATCAGGCAAAGAATAGGCCACTTCATTCCCTGTGGGGCCAGTGAGAACCAGGGGCCAGGGGCTCTGGCTAGAGCACAGGAACCTGGAGGGCCGCACCTTTGGGCCCCTTGAGCAGGTTGACCTCCATGATGGTCTCAGGTGGGGGCTGTCGCCTCCGCACCACCAATCGCACCACAGGGCCTGCCTCCTTCAGCGCCTCCACGGCCCGGCTGTGCACCACCTCCGACACGTCCACCTCATTCACCCGCAGCACACAGTCATTCACCCTGCGGGGGAAGCCCAAGAGGCATGACACTGCGCCACCACCCCTCCACCCCCACTCCAGCTTCCTCCCTCTCTTCTTCCTCCCCTCCTTCTCCTTCCTCTTCTCCTCTCCATCTCAGATCTAATGGAAGGGTCATCCTGCCAGGCCCTCCTTCCTCCCCCCATCTGCATCCTGCCCCTGCTACCCACAGCCCTGCTTCCAGGCCATCTCACCCCAGCCTCCCGTCCATGGCAGCTGCTCCACCAGGGATGATCTTGGTAATAAAGATGCCAGGGTCATCTGGGACATGGGGGTTGTCAATGCCACCTGCGATACTGAAACCCAGGCCAGAGTTGCCCTGCAGAAGGGGGTGGAAGGGCATGATCTGTTCACTCTGAGGTCACAAAGAAAGGTATGGGCACCCCGTATTCCCCCTACATCCCAGAACAGGTTCTCCAGGTCTCAGAGAAGTCATGGCAGTACAAGAAACCTGGTGGTTTCCCAGCCTGTATGACCATTCTGGCAGGGAGGCCTCAGCAAACCCATCCCCTCCCCAGTTCTCCAGGCCTCAGTGAGCCAAATCAATTAATATTGGTTAGTGGGTTGAATAATGCAGTGATGTGGCCTCTGTGGGCTGCTGTTTCCCCATCTTCTCAATGCAGGTCCCCTCATGAGTCTTGAAACTGAGACTCAGGGCCCTCTGTCTCCTGGCTCCCACCCTCCACTCTGCCCTTTCATCCTCTCCCACTGGCAGACTCACCCGCTCAAGTACTATCTCCTCATATTTGAACATGCCATCGCTGCCATTCACCTAGGGGAAGACATGGACAGTTTCCTCAGTACCTCCTGCCCTCCAAGCCATCTTCCCTCTGGCCAGCCTGCCTCCTCCCACACTCCCACAGAGTAGGAGAGCCCGAGTACAACCCATGGCACCTCTTGGCCACAGATGGGGACAGGCTGACCCCAAGGAGGCCACTCCCCTCCCCTTGTTTCCAACCACATCAGACCAAACCCAGCTGCTCACTTAGACCAGATCAGCTGTCTGGTTCTGAGCCAGCCAGTGGTGCACTCACCGAGAGGCTGGGCTCCAGGGCCTCGGGGTTCACTAGGAGGGGTGCAGGGCTGGCCTAAGGGGGATGGCAGAGATGGAGCACAGCGGACAGGCAAACCACGCCACACCCAGCATCCATAAGGGACACCCAATGGCCTGGACAGGGAACCCCTCCCCTTCTAAACCAAAGCTCTCCTTGACTTGAGGATCACGGATTCATAGCATGTCAGAGCTGGAAGAACAACAGACACCATCTTGTCCAGTGCCCCTTCCCCATGTGACAGACAATGACGCTGAAGCTCAGAGGAGACATGTGATATGCCTAAAGGCACACTGGGAGTTAATGGCAGAGCTAGAGTTAGAGGCTCGAACCTGGATTTCCAGGTGCTTTCCAAGTAAAGCAAGCTGTTGAGGCCACTGATGTTTTGGTCACTCATTTCCTTCCCCAAGCAGAGCTCATGGGAAAAAGGAAAGTTACCCCCTTCAGAGCACTTTGTCAACTCTTGTTCTGTGCCTTCCGTGGCTCCATGGAACCCAGTTCCTTAAATGGGCAGAAAGAGTCAACATCCTAATCTGTTTTCCACCAAGGGACTTTGATAGAAACCTTAGATCCTGAACACTTTGTGTTTCCCAGAGCAAAGAGCCAGAATGGGATCTGGTCAGGAGTCAGGGATGATGCCAGAGGCAGGGAACAGGAGCAGGCTGGACAAGATTCCCTGTGAGGGAGAAGTTGATAGCCCACAGAATGATTGGCAGCAGAGTCTGAAGTCTTCAACACTCAGTAGCCACAGGAGGAAAGGCAAGGGAAGGGGTCAGAAACAAGGTTGGCTTTACCAACCCAGAGGTGGCCTCCCAGACAAGACATACTTGTGGCCATTTGTCAAGTGAAAATGTGATTCTGGACAGACAAGCAGCACCTACTACTTGGCTCCCGCTCTCAGCCCCAAGAATAGAAAAGCCCCGCTTACCTCTCTCTGCCTCAGGTAGCCTGATGCCCCTCCCCCATCCCTCTCTAGCTGTCGTGCCCCTTTCCTGACTCCTGGCAACTCCTTCAGAAGAGAAGAGCTGGAAATCCAGGATGGGGGCTCCTCCACATGGCCTACTCTGCTTCCCCCATTCTCCTCCACCCCACACAGCTTTGCCTTCAAGAAACAGAAAGGAGAGGGGAGACGACTGGCTAGACGATTGCTTCTGGGTATAGTCCTAGGATTTCATGCTCTGCAGCCCTGGGAATTAGTGGGAGGACTCCAGCTGCAGCCTCACCCTGGTCCCTGATCCCAGCCAGAAGAACCAATGGCTCTTTAGAGACACAAAACCAGCACAGCTGCCTAAGGTCCCATTCCACAGACATGAGCAAAAGAGACCCATGTAGCTCCTGTGTGCTCACATGTGACAAGCTATGCCTCAAACCCTGTTCAAGTGGCACCCAGAGGCTTCCAGCTCCTGGTGGGCCATCTTCCAGTCTCTGCCCCGCCCCCACTCAGGGATCTTGCCCTCAGAGCTAGGAGCCATCCAGAGATTAGCTCTGGTAAAGAAACCTTGGTCAACTGGCCCAGCCTTGGGATTGGCACCTATCTCCCAGCTAGGCAGAATAAGCACGAGAGGGTATTTATAAGGGGAAGGCCCCAGGACCGAGGGGCAAAGGAGGGAAGAGGACTTGCCACAAAGGTCAAGGGAACAAGGCAAGGGACACAGGAGACAGTAGTCATGGACTGACAGAAGGCTAGAACCGAGGACTCCTCTCCCCCAGGAAGTCCCTACCTTTGCTTCTCAGTGAGAACACATCCTATCCCCAGAGGAGGACAGAGGCAGCCAGAACAGTCACCAGCTTGGGGCAATCAGCACCTGTCCTCGACAGCAATCCCTCCTCCTCCTCCTCCTCTATCCCCACCCTGGGGGCTACAGAGCAGGATAACAAGACAGGCCCTCTGCCATGCATGCCAGGGACCTGGCTCTGCCAGCCCAGCCTCCATTTTGCTGCTTCTCCCACAGATGCTCCTTCCATTTTCTAAGCTGGCAGTTTAGGCTGGGAGTGGAAGCCGGAGTTGTGCCCAGCACGCAGGGGCTCCCAAGCTGTGCCAAGTCAGGGCTGGGGGGCTAGGCTCTCCAATATCTCGGAGTACCCGAGGGGGACATGCCCCACCGGGGTCAGTCTCTGCACCAGGGCAGCTGCCCCTTGCCTGGCTCTAGGCACCATGTCTGCTCTGGAGCGAGGAAGCTTGCTTCAGCCCCCCCCCCCCACAGCCCCCACCCTAGCACACACACTTCAGAGCTGCTTGGACAAAAGAGTCCGTCCTTCTCAGCAGCCTCTCAACCTTCCTTGGGACGTGTCTCTCGCTTCCTCCCCCTCCCCTCCCTTGCCTGTCAAGCGCCTCTCACCAGGGACACCACACATACACACACACATATGCACACACAAGCAGGCATATGCATGCACACTCTTGCAGCCACATGCTCACACACATATACATGTAGCCACACACAAATATAGGCAAAACACAGCTATCCCTGCAGCCTCATCTACAGAGACACCTCTACATTCAGAAAGACATCCCCATACGTCCATGTGCACATTCACACACAAAGGGACTGGAACTGAGAGGGACTCATAGCATCAAGAGATGAAGCTCAGCAAGCCGGGCACATGGGCTCCTCGACATAGATTCATGGGAGCTCCATTACCTTCCTCCACACACCCCAACATACATACACACACATATACACATATACACATATGTCCCCCCTACGCAGAGCGCAATGCCCCCTCCTCCCCTCCGGTGGAGACACATACCACACAACAGCCCCCGCAGAACCTCCCGCCCCCTGCCAGACACAGAGACACTGCCAAACCCCCACACTGAGATAAACCCAATTCCCACACATAGGAAAATGTGCCCCTCCACCATACCTTCACCCCCTGACACACACAGCTTCTCTTAATTCCCTCCAAATGGAGACCCCCACAAACAGACACACACAGTGAACGCCTCCAACCTCCTTCCATTTGCCCAGCTGCAATGCTAGGGCTCAGGGTCCAAGAGCTTGAAGCCCCAACAACCCCTGTTGTACCCCAGGCATCTAGGCCCCCACTTTCCAGCCCTCCTGGCTTGCCCCACCAACCCTCTCGACCCCGCTGGTCCATACCTGCTCATACCAGTCCCGATTGGTGCAGGTGCACTCAGGCCACCAGCTGGGGCCACTGCCGTTGAGTTTGGGGGTGCTCTTGCCCGGGACTTGCTTAGGGGGCACTGGCCCCACATCCCGGCCGGTGGGAATGAGCTTGGCCTTGGTGCGAGGGGTGGGGGTGGCCCCCGCCTGCGAGGGCAGGGTCTGTGAGCTATAGCCCCCATAACCCGCGCTGGCCCCATTGCCCCCACCTGGCCCATAGGGGTCGGGCACCTGCCAGTCCCCATAGCCCGGAGGCTCAAGGCGCCGCAGGGCGGCCAGGCGGGTCACCTCATAGCACTCAGGGCACTTACAGCAGTGCTGGTGCTTGTGCATGGCACTGCCCCCCGCGGCTCGGACCCCCCCAGCCCACGCTGGTTTCTATGCCGCCGCCGCTGCCGCCGCCGACGCCGGGCTCCCGGGCACACTCACACTGCTCAGACCAGGAAGGGGGGGGCACCCGTGGGGGCGCCCGGGCGGAGCGGGGCCTGGGGCCGGGCGGGCGTCCGGGGGCCTCTGCCCCGACGCTGCCCCGCACCCACGGCTCCCCCTCCAGCACTGGCGGCTCCGTGTCGCCCGTCGTGGTTCCTGGGCCGAGGCCCAGCGGCAAAGAAGAAGCGGGATCCCAGGGAGAGGCTGGGTGCTGCGAGGACCGCTGCTGCTCTGGTCCCCAGGATGGATCTGAGTGGAGTCAAGAGCATCTCTCCCTGGCTCCCTTCTCGGTTGATTCCAGCCAATCAGCGCACAGAGTCGGGCAGCGGCAGTGGCAGCGGCAGCGGCAGGAATGCTAAACAGCGGCTCCTTAAAGGAACAGAGGCAGTGGAGCCCCCAAACTCAACCCCAGTTCCCCAGATCTCTGGGGTATCGCCGAACCTAGGGTGGAGGCAGAGGACTTGGGCCATGGGAAACCTGAGGCACTCAATCTAGTGCCCCCATATCTCCAATTTCGGCCTTTCCTCCTCTCACTCCACCCCACCCCACTTCCAAGAGGGAGTTGCTTAGAGATGCTCAATGGGTCCCTGGGCTTGCTCTGAGCTGGGGCCACCAGAAGTAGATTTCAGGCAGCAGGGCAGACTGAAAGAATATTAGAGCAGGGTGAGGGAGGAGCTCTTTCCTACAGGGGCTAAGGAAGAGGGCAGCTTACAGAGCTTCTCTCTCTTGTCACTGCCTCCTCCTCAGGACTATTGTTCTCTCAACCTCTAGGCCCAGAAATGACCGTGACCTCACACTTGACCTTCCTAGTTAGGGGCTCACACTAGAACAGGGAATAACAGAAAGCTCTAAGTTCTGGTCCCTAGTCCATAAACTCCTGTCTCTTCCACTCCACCTCAGCATAGTTATGATGGGGGAAAGAGCTGCAGGATGCCAAGAGGATAGGAAGTCCAGGACAGGAGGAAAGATAGAAAGAGATGTGAAGCGAGAGAAACCATTCTGTGGGCCTGAAGAAGAATTTGGGAATACCTGTCCAAGGACATCTCTTTAGCCTCTCTTGGCTAAGCCCACTGGGGGACGGAGGAAGGATGACAAACCAGAAAGACTATCTTTTTATTGTTTTTGTTTTCTCTTTAGTTACCAATTTCTGAGTCTTTATAAAGTCCTAAGTGCTTTACATAAAAACAAAAACCCTATCTATAAGGTACTGTTACTATCTTAATTTTACCAGTAAGAAATTGAGGCTCAGAGATGTTTAACACATCTAGGCGACCCATCTGGAAGTGACAGAATAAGGATAAAGATCCTGGCCATTTGATGCCAGAGTCCATGTGCTGAACCACTCTAGTACAACATATCTATTCTAAGTTTTCCTGCAGAACTTAGATCTCAGAGCCAGCCTGTGGCTTTGTGGTTAAGGAGCTGGATCCCATATGGCTGACTGCAAGGTTTGAGTCCTAGACTCAGCAGCTGAAAAAACATAGTAGGTGCATGTACATGGATGCCCAAAATCCCCAAAGGAGGAACATTTGGAGGAGAAGGAATCATGGCATTACCATTCCCCATGGAGGATGCTTTCTCACTTGCTCTCTCTCTGTGTCTCTTTGTCTCTCTCTGGTGAGTGCATGCTTCCTCTAGCACAAACATCAATCAGTCAATCAATCAATCAATCAATACACACACACACACACACACACACACACACACACAACAAAGAACTTAGATCTCAGTTCAAGTCAACATTCACTGAGCTTTTTTGTAAAAGACCTTGATATAGGTATTAGGGACATAGGGATTCATTCTTTTTTGTAAGTTTGTTTGTTTATCGAGAGGCAGAGACAGGGTCTTGCCACATTACAATTCTTCTCCCAGCCTCCCAGCTGGCCAGGATCACAGGCACATGTGGGAATGCCCAGGGTGTTGAGGTTAATCTGGAGTCCAAATCTGGGTCCCCTATGTGGATCCAGTATTGTACAGCAGTGCCCTACTGCTTGCACCATCATGGCTGAACCCAGAGATTCATTCTTAATTTAACCCATCTTCATGGCACACCTGCCATGTGCTACACACTGTTCTAGGATTTGGAGCTATAGCAGCTAACAGAACAAGAACAAACAGAACAACATAACAAATCACTGATCTTGGAGGGGCTTACATTCTAGTAAGAGGACACAGATGAAAATAAGCACATTAAGTAGGTGAATTATATAATATGGTGATAAGTGTTGTGGAATAAATAAAAAGTTGACCCAGACTCTGTGGTGTAGTTGGAAGTGTACTGAACAGCAGTGCTGGGGGCCACATGGCTGACCACAGGTTCAAATCCCTGGCCCCACTGACCTGAAAGATGCCGGGCATACATGTGTATACCCGAGATCCTCATGGGCTGGGGGAAAAGGATCTGGGGAAAGAGACTTGCAGCATGACCAGATCTGTTGGTGGTCTCTCTCTCTCTCTCTCTCTCTCTCTCTCTCTCATGTGCATGTGCTCTCTATCATAAATAACATAATTTAAAAAAAACTTTTAAAAAAGGAAAAGAAAAAGTAAGATGGATTGGGAATGCTAGGCGAGGACACTAGGTTGTGATATTTATTTCTTGATGATTTTTACTCCCATATTTAAATGAGAAAATTTTCAAACACACAGAAAATTGATAATTTTTTAAACTGAACACCCCCAATTACCCACCACTCAGAGATTTTTTTAAAGAATTATTTTATTTAACTTTATTTATTTTTAAAAATTTTTTTTTTCTTTTTTTTTTTTTTTTTGGAGAGGTTTTTGCTATAGGGCGCATGCGCTCGCCAGACAGACAGAGAGAGACAGAGAGATAGAAAGCAGGAAATCACCCCCCAGGGGGGATGACCACGCCGCAATCCCTTCTCCTCCATTCTCCTCTCGGGATCTTGGGCACGCATGCACACGCGCCCGGCGTGAGTTTAAGCCGCCGGGTCCGGGACTCGAACCGCGGTCAACTACGTGGGAGTCCAGCGACATAGCCATTACGCTAACTGCTGGTCCCATATTTTTAAAAATTTGATCAGTGAGGGACAGAGTGAGAACAAGAATGAAAGAGAGAGAGAAAGTGAGAAAGCAAGCTTCCAGGTCTAGGACTTGAACCATGGTCAGCCATGTGGGAGTCCAGCGGCCCTGCTGGCCCTGCACCACCTGGATTTTCATGAACATTATATTATACTTGCCTTTTTTTTTTTAAAAAAAAAAGAATTATTTATTTAATTTTAGTTATTTAGCCATTTATTTTAATTTGACCAGAGAGAAAGAGACAGAGAGAGAGAGAGGGGAAGTGAGAAAGAAAGCCACCACATCCGGGACTTGAACTGTGGTCGGCCATATAGGAGTGTCCAGCACCTCAACCACCATGCTACCTGCTGGTCCCTATACTTTCATTATAATATACCTATCCTCTACATATTCCCTTAGCTTTTTTTTTTTTAATAGATTTTGCCTTAGGGTGCATGTGCTAGCCAGAGAGCAAGAGAGACAGATAGAGGGACAGAGACAGAGAGAGGAAAAGTGAGAAATCACCCCTATGGGGATGGCCACATTGCAATCTCTCTTCCTCTAGTCTCCTACATCTTGGGCATGTATGCACAGCACCCAGCATGATTTTCAAGCCACTAGGTCTGGGACTTAAACTACAGTTGACCATGTGGGAGTCCAGTGACATAACCACTATGCCATCTGCTTGTCCCTTCCCTCAGCTTTTTTTTTTTTTTTTTGAGAGGATTTTGCTTTAGGGTGCATGCGCTCGCCAGAAAGACAGAGAGAGACAGAGAGATAGAAAGCGAGAAATCATCCCTCAGGGAGGATGGCGACGCCACAATCCCTTCTCTTCCATTCTCCTCTCAGGATCTTGGGCACACAAGCACACACACCCAGCGTGAGTTTAAGCCACCGGGTCCAGGACTTGAACCGCGGTCGGCTACATGGGAGTTCAGCAACATAGCCATTATGCTAACTGCTCGTCCCCCTCCCTCAGCTTTCTTAAAAATAAAAATTTACAGACCCAGCAGGTGGTGTGGTGGTTAAGGTGCTGGACACTCCCACATGGCCGACCATGGTTCAATTCCTAGACCTGGTGGCTTGCTTTCTCATTCTCCCCCTTCTCTGTCTCTCTCTCTCTCTCTTTTTCTCTCTCTCTTTTTCTTTCTCTCTGTCTCTCTCTGGTCAAATTAAAATAAATGAATGAATAAATAAAATTAAATAAATAATTCTTGGGAACCAGCAGTTAGCGTAATGGCTATGTCGCTGGACTCCCACGTAGTCGACCGCAGTTCGCGTCCCGGACCCGGTGGCTTAGAACTCACACCGGGCGCATGTGCGTGCGTGCCCAAGATCCTGAGAGGAGAATGGAGGAGAAGGGATTGCGGCGTGACCATACCCCCTTGGGGGTGATTTCTCGCTTTCTGTCTCTATGTCTCTCTCTGTCTGTCTGGCGAGCGCACGAGCCCTATAGCGCAAAACCTCTCCAAAAAATAATAATAATAATAATTATTTTAAAAAATGAAAATTTACAAACTTACAAAAATGTTGAATGAACAGTTCATTGAGTCAACAATTGCTAATGTTTTATTACATTTGTTCTTTCTTTTATCTACTTCTAGTTTTTTCTGAGCCATTTGGATATGTTTCATTACATCTCTAAATAATTCGGGATGTATCTCTTGGGAATAAAAACATTCTCTAACATAACATCAATATTATCATGACACCCAGGAAAAATTACAATAATTTAATATCATCTAAATGTTAGCTTATATTCAAAGCTTACAAAATCTTCCTTTTATATTTTTAGAATCAGAATCCAAGGCCAGTAGGTGGTATAGTGGTTACAGTACTGGACATGGTCAACTAAGGTTCAAGTCCCAGATCTGATGGCTTGAAAATCATGCCAGGCACATGTGGGTGCATGCCCAAAATCCTGGGAGAAGAATGGAGGAGAAGGGATTATTTCATGGCCATCTCCTCTGGGGGTAATATCTCACTTTCCCTCTCTGTTTCTGTCTGTTTCTCTCTTCGGTAAGTGCACATGCCCTATGGCAAAATCCCCTAAAAGAAAAAAAAAAAAGAAATCAAAATACAATCATGGTGATCACATTGTCTTTGTGTCTTCAACTACTTTTTTTTTAAGAGGTTTTTGCTATAGGTCATGTGCGCTTGCCAGAAAGACAGAGAAAGACAGAGAGACAGAAAGTGAGAAATCGCCCCTCAGGGGGGATGGCCATGCTGCAGTCTCTTCTCCTCCATTCTTTTCTCAGGATCTTGGGCATGCATGCATATGAGCCCAGAGTGAGTTTAAGCCACCGGGTCCGGGACTTGAACTGTGGTCGACTACATGGAAGTCCTGTGACATAGCCATTACGCCAACTGCTGGTTCCTGTCTTTAACTACTTTTAATCCTGAACAGCCCCAATCTTTGTTTTTTAAAGTTTGTATTTTGCAATGATCGTAGATTTACAGGAAGTTACATAGATAGTGCAAAGAAAGCTTGTGTACCCATCACCCAGTTTCCCTCAATGATTATATCTTACATAATTATAGAACAATATTATAACCAGGAAATCAATATCAATATCTTAATGTATATAGTTCTATGTGATTTTTACTACAAATGGAGTTTTTTGTAACAAGCACTACTATCAAAATACAGAACAACTATGCATTACTTAACATGGGGTCTGAGAAGTATGTCATTAGGTGATGTATTTACTGTTTGAACATCATAGAGTGTACTTACACAAACCCAGATGGTATAACCTACTACACACTTAGGCTACATGGTATAATCTTTTTTCAATAGTTTTTTATTTAACTTTATTTATTTATTTATTTTAATTTGATCAGAGAGGGACAGAGTGAGAGAGAGAGAGACAGAGTAAGAGCGAGAGAGAGGGAAAGTGTGAAAGCAAGCTGCAAGGTCCAGGACTCAAACTGCGATCGGCCATGTGGGAGTCCAGCGCCCCTAACCACCATGCCGCCTGCAGCCCCATACATGGTATAATCTTATGGGATCCCTATCATACATATGGTCTGCCCTGAATCAAAGGATCATTTTGTGGTGTATGACTTTATTTTGTCACCACAATGATCTACTGGCATCATCATTTTACCAAGTTGAGGGAAGAATAGAAATCTTACCTCCCTTCAGGTCCCTTTCCCCTCCACTATTTATAGTATGGTTATCTTAAATATTTCTTCCATTGATACATACCTTGAGATGCACATCAGATAATGTTATGCTTGTTGTTTCAACTGTAAAACATAAATTAGACAACTGAAGAGGAGAAGGAAAGTCTATTATATTTATTTATATTTTTGTTCATTCTGTCCTCTCTTCTTTCCTGACTTTCCAAAATTTCTTCTTTCATTATTTCCTTTCTGAATTGAGAACTTTCTGTAGACATTCTTTCAGAATGGGCCTGCTGGCTACAAATTCTCATAGCTTTCCTTTGTTTGAGAATGTCTTGATTTTCCCCTCATTTCTGAAGAACAATTTTACCAGATATAGCACTGAAAGTGGAAGTTCTTTTCTTTCAGCATTCGAGATATGTTGTCCCACTTAATTCTGGTCCCCATGGCTTCTGATGACAAATCCATTGGTGATTTAATTATTTTCCCTTGTAGGTAAGGTGTTTCTCTCTTGTTGTGCTCAAGTTTTCTTTGTCTTTAGTTTTCAGAAGTTTGATTGTGAACACCAGCAGATGGCGTAGTGATCACGTTTTTGGACTCCCACATGACTGACAGCTGTTTGAGTCCTGGACCCAGTGACTTGAAGATCACGCTGGGCACATCTGCATGCATGCCCAAGATCCCAGGAGGAGAATGGAGGAGAAGGGATTGTGGCATGGTCATCCCCCCAGGGGGTGATTTTTCAGTTTCCCTCACACTGTTTGTCTGTCTCTCTGTCTCTCTCTCTTTCTCTCTCTCCCAGTAGCCAGTGCACATGCCCTAAGGCAAAAACCTCTAAAAAAAAAAAAGAAATGTGATTATGATGTATCTTAGTGTGAATTTCTTTGAGAATACCCTGTATTTGCTCAGCTTCTTGAACCTGTAAGTTTATGTCTCTGCCAAATTTGGGAAAATTTCAAGCATTATTTCTTGGACACTTTGATTAGTCCCACCCTTTTTCTCCTCTCCGTCAGGATCTACAATGACATGAATGTTAGGTCTTTTGTTACAATCACACATGTTTCTGAGGTTCTGTTCATTTTTTCAAAAAGTCAGTTCTCTCAATGTTGCTCACATAGGGTATTTTATTTTCTTCTTTTTTTTTCCCTTGGGTAATTTCTAATGTTATGTTTTTCTTTTTTGTTTTGTTTTTGTTTTACTACCAGAGGATGTGTGTATTTGCCAGAGAGAGATGCACCCCACAGTAGGGTGTGGTCACTCCACTACTCTTTTTCCTCCATTTCTCCATTCTGTTAGTATTTTGAACACACACATATCTTTGCCTGGCAAGTTTTTCAAATCACCAGGGCCAGGACTCAAACTATAGTTGGCTATGAGGGATCCACCTTTCTTTTTTACCTTTTTTAAGGTTTCTGTCATAGGGCATGTGCACTCACTGGAGAGAGACAGAGAGGGAAAGTGAAAAATCACCCTCCAGGGAGTATGACCACACCACAATCACTCTACCAATCTCCTCTCAGGATTTTGGGTACACGTACACACACCAGGTCCAGGACTTAAACCGCAGTTGGCCATATGGGAGTCCAGCACCTGTAACCACCATGCCACCTGCTGGCCCTCATGAGATCCAGCTTTCTTTCTTTCTTTTTCTTTTTCTTTCTTCTTCCTTCCTTTCTCTCTCTCTCTCTCTCTCTCTCTCTCTCTCTCTCTCTCTCTCTCTCTTTCTTCTTTCTTTCCTTCTTTCTTTCTTTCTTTTTCTTTCTTTCTTTTTTTTGAGAGATTTTTGCTATAAGGCCGGGTGCACTCACCAGAGAGACAGAGAAATCACTCCCTAGGGTGAAATTCCTTCTCCTCTATTCTCCTCCTAGGATTTTGGGCATGCATGCACATGTGCCTAGTGTGATTTTTTTTTTTTGGGGGGGAGAGGTTTTTGCTATAGGGCAGTGCACTCCCCAGAAAGACAGAGACAGAAAGCGAGAAATCACTCCCCAGGGGAGATGGCCATGCTGCAATCCCTTCTCCTCCATTATCCTCTTGGGATCTTGGGCATGCACGCACATGCGCCCGGCATGAGTTTAAGCCACCAGGTCCAGGACTCGAACCGTGGTGGACTGCATGGGAGTCCAGCGACATAGCCATTACGCCAACTGCTGGTTCCAGCCTGGTGTGATTTTCAAGCAGCTAGATCTAGGACTCAAACTGCAGTCAGCCATGTGGGAGTCCAACACCTTTACCACTATGCCACCTGCTGGCCCCTGTTTTAAATTTTCTATTTGATTCTTTATTTTCTATTTCTTTGCCAAGACTTTTTATTTTTTTTCATTTGTTCCAACCTTGCTTGTAAACAGTTTTCAAAACTTCTTTTGGACAGGGAGGGGGGCAGTGTGGTCACATAGCCTAGTGGTTAAGGGAGCTACCTGAATACCGCATGGCTGTCTGTGGTTTGAATCCTAGCCCCAGTGGCTTGAAAAACATGCTGGGGGGACCAGCAGTTAGCATAATGGCTATTTCACTGGACTCCCATATAGTTGACCGTGGTTAGAGTCCTGGACCCGGTGGCTTAAAACTCACGCCAGGCGCGTGTGCATGTGTGCCCAAGATCCTGAGAGGAGAATGGAGGAGAAGGGATTGTGGCGTGGCCATCCCCTCTGGGGGGTGATTTCTCGCTTTCTGTCTCTATGTCTCTCTCTGTCTTTCTGGTGAGCGCACGCACCCTATAGCAAAAAAGGAAAAAACCTCTCCAAAAAAAAAAAAAAAAAAAAAAAAACACATGCTGGGCATGTGTGCTTGCATGCCCAAAATTCTGACAGGATGGAGAAATGGAGAAGACGAGATTGTGTGTGATGACACATGGCGGGGTGGGGGGGGGGTGCATTCTCTCTCTGTGTGTCTCTGTCTCTCTCACTCTGGTGAGTGCATGTGCCCTCTGGTAAAAAAGAAAAAAAAAAAGCCTTTTGGAGCCAGCAGGTGGTGTGGTGGTTAAGGTGCTGGATACCACATAGCCAACTCCATGATTCAAATCCCAGACCCAGTGGCTTGAAAAAACATGCCAGGCACATGTGCATGCCCAAATTCCTGAGAGAATGGAGAAAGGATCATGGCCATCTCTCCTGGGGGATGAATTTTCACTTTCCCTCACTTCTCTTACTCTCTCCTACAAGTACACATGCCCTATGGCAAAAACAATCTTAAAAAAACAAACAAACAAACAAACAAACAAACCAAAAAAAACTTTTAAAAATGTTGTCTACTTTCAAATCCTTATCAGATAACTGAAAACTGTCTGTCATCTCAGTGTGGGCATCTGTTGATTATTTCTTGTTTAAGTTGAGGGTCTCCTGGTTCTTGGTAGGATGTGTGATTTTTTTTAAATTGCATCCTGGAAGCTATTGGATATTATGTTATATCATGCTGTATTTTACTTAAACCTCTTGTTGTTGTTGTTTTGTTTTGCTTTTGTTTTTGTTTTTGTTTCCTTGAGAGGTTTTTGCTATAGGGCATGTGCACTCGCCAGAAAGATAGAGACAGACAGACAGACAGAAAGCAAGAAATCACCCCCCGGGGGGATGGCCATGCTGCAATCCCTTCTCCTCCATTATCTTCTCGGGATCTTGGGCACACATACACACACACACCCGGTGTGAGTTTAAGCCACCAGGTCCAGGACTCAAACCATGGTAGACTACATGGGAGTCCAGCGACATAGCCATTACACTAACTGCTGGTCCCAAAACCTCTTGTTTTTGATAGTCTTCTTCTGACATCGTTGCCATCAGAGAAAGGGCCACTGACTGGTTACTGATGGATAGTGATTCCAGTTCAAGATTCCCTCTTGGCCTCAGTTGAGCAAAGTGGGCGTTCTTACTTCTGGGCAGGGATGGAAGTTCCACCTCCCTACTAGGCCTGCACCAATGCCACCATGGCTGGGAGTGGTTGAAGTGCTTCTTTATGGGTCCCCAGATGGTTCCCACTGACAGCACAGGCAGGAGGTGAAAGAGAGGTTGGGGAGGGAGGAAGAGGTACAGGAGGAGGGCAGCATCCTCTTTGTAGTGAAAGTCTTGATTCTCCACTAGACCTCCTCTGATATTCTGGCACCACCTGACAGGGAGGGGGGGCTTTATTGTGGGAATGAAAGTTGAGGCTTTCTACTTAGCCTTCTCTGATTCCACCTCAGAACATGTCGGGGAGCCTGTCAGAGTAAAAGTCTGGATTCTCTCCTTGGCCTTTGCTGACTTGAGCAGAGCTTCCGTGTTTGCTGTGGTGCTTGGTTGCAGTGCAGCAGTTATTGTCTAAGAGTTTTCTATCGGGCTAAGCTGCCCATTTTCTGGCCTTTGAGTTAGAGAGAACACACTTTTATTGGGGTTTTTTTGTTTTTTTCCTTTTTTTTTGGTCTGCATTCATCGGCATTTCCAAACTACTGGCTTCTCCAGCACTCAGTTTGTGATACATTAGGAAACAAACAAACAACAACAAAAAAAATCTCAGGGAACTTATCATTATGAAGTCAGGTCACTGGGATTCCTAGTCATTTTACTCTCTTTTCTTTTTTTTCAGAGTCTTGCTATGTTTGTTTGTTCATGTTCAAGAATTATTTTATTTAACTTTATTTATTTATTTATTTTAATTTGACCAGAGGGGGAGAGAGAGAGAGAGAGAGAGAGAGAGAGAGAGAGAGAGAAGGAGGAAAAGTGAGAAAGCAAGCCACTAGGTCCAGGACTCGATTTTCTCTCTCTCTCTCTCTCTCTCTCTCTCTCTCTCTCTCTCTCTCTGTGTGTGTGTGTGTGTGTGTTTGTGTGTGGTCAAATTAAAATAAAATTAATGAATAAATTAAATTAATTCTTTAAAAAAAATAAGAGAGGGAAAGTGAGAAATCAAGCCTCCAGGTCTGGGACTTGAACTGCAGTTGGCCATGTGGGAATTCAGCACCCTTAACCACCATGCCACCTGCTGGCCCCGCTATGTTTATTTTATGTATAATGTCCAAGTTTTGCTGTACTTTGTGTGAGGAATAGGGAGAAGTATGTCTGTTTCAACTGAGTCCAGAACTAGAAGTCTCCCATCTTTTACTGGGAGATTTGACTTTTTTTAAAAAGTTTTTTTTTTTTTTTTGCTATAGGGCACATACACCCACAGGGGGCATAGGGAGAGAAAGGGAGCATGGCCATGCTGCAATCCCTTGTCCTCCATTCTCATCTTAGAATTTTCTGTATGAACACACATGTGCCCAAAGTATTTTTCAAGCCACTGAGTCTGGGACTCAAACCACCCACTTGTCTATGTTAGATCCAGCCACTTTAATTATTATGCCACTACCTGGCCCCATTAATTTTTTTTATTGTCAGAGGGCACATGCATGAGAGAGAAATCACCCTTCATGGGGCATGATCACGCTATAATTGCTTTTGTCCCATTTCTCCATCCCATCAGAACTTTGGGCACACATATGCATACACATGCACTCCCATCTGTTTTTTAACTCACCAGGGCTGGGATTCAAACTGAAGTCAGTTGTATGTTTCCTATGTACAGGGCTTAACTTCTGTGCTATGAGACTGACACTATATTATTACATTGCTAAAGTTTATTTATTTCTTCCGAGAGAGAGAGAGAGAGAGATACAGACAATCCCAACATGTTTTTCATGCTGTGATCTACCCCTAGTCTCAACCAGCCTGGAACATAAGTATGTGCATGTGTACTCAGTGTGCTTGAGGAGATCCTGGGTTCAAATTCCTATCTGGGTCCAGTTGAATTACCACTGCACCACCACCTGGCTCCTACATGGGCTTTTTTTTTTTTTTTAAGAGATTTTTGCTATAGGGAGTATGTGCTTGCCAGAGAGACAGAAAGCAAGAAATCAGCCCCCAGGGGGGATGGCCATGTTGCAATCCCTTCTCCTTCATTCTCCTTCTCAGATTTTGGGGACACATGCACACACACACACCGTGAGTTTTAAGCCACCAGGTCTGGGACTCGAACTGCAGTCGATTACGTGGGAGTCCAGTGATGTAAGTATTATACCATCTGCTGGTCCCCTTAGATTGACTTTTTAAAACAGAAGTCAGGGGCTGGATGGTAGCACAGCAGTAACACAGTGCTCTGTGAGGCTGACACACACAGAAGGGGTCTGAAGTCACATCTGGAGATCACCCTGGGCATGCTGGGCACATGTGTGCCCATGCTAAGGCAGGCTGAGTCTAAAGACAGATTATAGTATGGAATTCTTTTAGAAGTTCTCTCTTGTGCACATGGAAGAAATAAACTAAGAAACAAAAGAATATGGGTCATTTTTCAAAAATTATTTATTATTATTATTTTTTAATTTACTATAGGGCATATGCACTCACCAGAGAGAGAAAGAGGGAAAGTCAGAAAGCAAGCCACCCGGTCAGGGACTTGAACCACAGTGGCCATGTAGGAGTCCAGCACCTTAACCACTATGCTACCTGCTGGCCCCACAAGTTGGTTGTTTTATAGAATACCCTATATTCTGATCTTGCCTATTTTTTCCTCATGTCATTTATCTCATTGCTTTATACTCTGCATTTATTGCAAATTGAAAAATTAGAATGAGGGTCATTTTAAATAGGTTGATCAGTGTAGGCCTCACCAGAAGGTAGCATTTGAGTGAACACTTGAGGGAGGTGAGGAGGCAAGTCATGTAGCAGAGTAAACCTAGCAAGAAAACATCCAGTGCAAAGATCCTAGGTCAGAAGTGTACTTGGTTTGTTCACAGAAAAGCAAGAAGGATCAAGTGGCTAGAATAGAGTAAGGGAGTAGAAGAGAGTCAGGAGATAAAATCAGAGATTTAACAGGGGACTAGATTATGTAGGAC
This sequence comes from Tupaia tana, assembly GCA_026018925.1. NCBI lineage: Eukaryota > Metazoa > Chordata > Mammalia > Scandentia > Tupaiidae > Tupaia > Tupaia tana. The sequence continues at coordinate 94,896,363 of JAKSZU010000009.1, forward strand.
CTTGTATGCCATTGTAAGGATTTGGCTTTACTTTAAGAGAGATGGGGAAACATTGGAAACTCTTGGGCAGAGAACTGACATGATGTGACTTGGGTTCAGCAGGATTGGTCTGGATTCTTTGCGGAGAATTGGCAAAAGAGGCAAGGGTAGAAGCAGTGAGACCAGTCAAGAAGCTACTGAAGTAATTTAGCTGAGAGGTGATTGCAGCTTGGACCAGAGTGGTGGCACTGGAGTTGATGAGGAGCGGTTGGATTCTGTGTGTATTTCGAAAGGAGAACCAACAGGATTGTCTGATGGATTGGCTAAGAAGTTATGGTTCCAAGGATTCATGCAGAGCAACTGGACAGGCAAAACTGCCATCAACTGAGATGAGGATGGCTTTAGGAGAGGTCATTTTTGGGAAAAAGATCTGGTGTTCAGAACTGAACATGTTGAATTTGAGACATCTACTAGGCATGTATGTGAAGATGAAACAGGCCCTGCCACCAAGGTGCTCAAAGTTAGAGACATAGAAATACGGAAGCAGATCATTACAATACTTGTGAAAGTGCTGTTTCAGAGGACTGTACAGAAAAGGAATTTATCAACTCTACTTGTGTGTGCAAGGGGGAAGAGGACTCAAGAATAAGTTTCACAAAGGAGATGTCATTTTTACTTTGGTCCTGAAGGATGACTAGGTAGGTGTTCACAAGGTAAAGAAAAGAGAAGTTTCTTGTTTTCTAAATTCTTATATCCTAACACACAGTGGTTGCTCAGTCAGATCCAACCCAACACTGCTTGTGTGACCTTGGACATTACTTAATTTCTCTGAGACTTATGTTTCTTTATCTGTGAAATAGAAATAATTACTATTTTTGTAAAAGAGCACTTAGCCCACCACCTGATACATAATGGGTTAATGTTAATTATTATTGTGGGATGAATGAATGAATGCATGAATATCTTCCTTAATGACCAAGTCTTGGCTAGGCTGGTAACTCAGAAGCTTTAAATCTTTTATATGCTCAGGAGTTTGTCAATATGAAAGTGCTAGATTCCTTTTTGCATCCTAAAAGTGGCTCAGGAAAAATACCCCTCACTCCTTATAGTCTATGCCTTCTGAGCTGTTCTGATTGAGGAATAAGCATTGCTAAGCCTGGAGTGAATTGGGAGTGTCAAACTACCCTCTCTATGGCCCTTTCCCTTTGTTGGGATTGAAGGGTTTCTTCCTTCCTTCTCTTCTTCCTCCCTCCCGTTCTCTTTGCATTTGCTAAGGAATCTGTGTAAAATTCTTCAGTTTCACAATGAGCTTCTCCCCATTCCATGGGCTCTCTGACATTCAGACTGAACTGGGTTGACAAGTCTGGAAGGTCAGCAAGAGGTGCTTTGACACTTAACAAGGGAACCCAACTGCCAGGCCTCCGGTCTCAGGCCCCAAGGCGACAGGCGCCCCCTACAGGACAAAAGCAGTTCCACGCTCCTGCAGGCGGCTGTGGTTGCTAGGCAACCAGATGGCCTTCTAGACGTGATAGAGTTCCAGAAGGGATTTGCGGGGAGAGAAACCATTTCTCTTTCCTTCCACCGCTTTTCCTACACCCTGGGCAAATAGACCAGGTTGGGGTCATGGCCCGCTGCTATCCAATAATTGGGGTTTGTTCTGGAAAATAGAGCTTCATCGGATGACAATCTTTGAAGAAATGATCATTGCCCCAAATATGGTTTCATCTGGGGATCAGATGACTAATGGGAATTCCAGCAAATTGGGCATGGGTAGGAATCCAGTAAGGTATCAAAATGTCCCCTCCAGGGAACCAGCAGTTAGCTTAATGGCTATGTCGCTGGACTCCCACATAGTCGTCCGCGGTTCGCGTCCCGAACCCGGTGGCTTAAAAACTCACGTTGGGGACCAGCAGTTAGCGTAATGGCTATGTCGCTGGACTCCCATGTAGTCGACCGCGGTTCGAGTCTCGGACCCGGTGGCTTAAACTCACGCCGGGCGCGTGTGCGTGCGTGCCCAGGATCCCGAGAGGAGAATGGAGGAGAAGGGATTGCGGCGTGGCCATCCCCCCTGGGGGTGATTTCTCGCTTTCTATCTCTCTGTCTCTCTCTGTCTGTCTGGTGAGCGCACGCGCCCTACAGCAAAAAAAAAAAAAAAAAAAAAACCTCTCCAAAAAAAAAAAAAAAAAAAAAAACAACTCACGCTGGGCACGTGTGCGTGCGTGCCCAAGATCCCGAGAGGAGAATGGAGGAGAAGGGATTGCGGCGTGACCATCCCCCCTGGGGGGTGATTTCTCACTTTCTGTCTCTCTGTCTCTGTCTGTCTGTCTGGCGAGCGCACGCGCCCTATAGCAAAAACCTCTCAAAACAAAAAAATGTCCCCTCCAAATGTATGCCTTAGGAAATGCCTGCTTTAGCCCATTAAAATAAAAAGGCCCCAAGGGAATGACAATATTAAAAGGGCCATTCATACCTCAGTCAAGACAGGTTTCTCTGTGGCTTTCCTGAATTAAAATTCTCTACAGAGAAGATCATGAGGTCTGTGGATCTCTGTGATTAGGGACAGAGCCTGACAAGGGAGAAAGAAATAAAAAGAACGGGAAGGTAGTAAACACAGAATTCAGCAGCTTCCTAGTTCTGTGTTGGGTTTGGGGATCTACAGCTCTGTGTCCCCTGCTAGGACCATACTGAAGCACTCATCCTTATCAAGGCCTTTGGGGACCAGAAACCAATAGCCTTTCCTCCCAGCAACCTAGCATTCTGGTCCAGGAGCAGGTCCAAGCAGGCCAAGCCTATGGCCACAATAATCCCCCCAACTGGTCTCTTTCCTCTCACCTAGTACAACAACAGAAGTTTCATGGTGGCAGAGACCCAAGCCATGGCAAGCGTAGGGGAGAGCTGTGTCCAGGAGTGTCCTGGGCTTTTCCTCAAGCATTCTAAGTAGAGATATCAGGCAGAGGTAACTAGCAACTAGAGAGCATCTGGCCCAGCCACTGCCTCAGTCCACATCTCCACAGCACATGATGGCAGGGGGAGGTTCCTTGCTTCCTATGTTTCCAAACTGAACTGGGTCGGGGCTGTGCCTCTGCTCTATTAATAGCCCCCTAGCCCAGCCTGCTAGCCCCAAACCGGGATGCCAAGAGCTGTGAGTCAGCCGCTAAAAATAACGGACAGCAACTGCACCCAAACCCCAACGAGCAGGCGCCCTCCCCTCCTCCGCCCTGAGGTTTTTGTCAGCCTCTGTCTCCTGTCCAGGGCCTCACAGAGCTTAAGTGCGCTCTAGCTGTCAGTGTTCCTGGGAAGACAGTAGGAATTTGCGGTGGCAGGCTCGGGACTGAGTACCCAAGACGGGGTTGGGGCTGGATGCTGGCATTCCGGCTAGGCATCTGGACGCTGAAGAGTGGAGACGCAGCTGAGAGCCTGGGAGCTGGGAGGTTGGGGCTGCGGGGGTGGAGACGCTGGAGCATGTCAGGGTGAGGTAGGGAAGTGAAGAGGCTGCAGGGCTGCTAGGCTGCGTGACTGGGAGGAGACAGAAAGGTAGGAATGGAGGGAGGAAGTACCTGCTGAGAGGTGAGGAGCACAGCAGTACCTGAGAATCTGGGGTCTCCAGAGCTGAGGCGGGGAGTGGGCTTGACTGAGGGGTGAGATCGGGAACGTGAATGTGCAGAGACCTGCCCATGGCATGCATGGCTGCGTGCCCCCTCCCCCGCCCCCGTCCCCAGAAGACCCGGACCAGCGCAGCACTGTCTGCGTCTGTTCCGAGCGCGCCTCCAGCCTCCCCGCGCTTCGCACGCGGATGCCCCCGCCCACCACGCCAGCTGCAGCCCAGGTATGTTGGTGCGGAAAGCTGCTTAGGGTATGTACGTGCATGTGTGTGCATGCAGGGGGAGGGGCGGCGGGAAAAGGGAAGGGGCGGGGTCCAGAAGGAGAAGGGGGCGACAACACAAATTCAAACTCGCCTCCGACACGCTAAGACCGGAAGTGGCAGGGGCATACTGGGAGTAGTAGTTCCCGTGGCTGCCCTGCAAGCGAGGGGTAGGATCTTGTCCCGAAGTGCTAATGCTGCCCCTAGTCCCAGTCTGGCGAGAGAGGAGGAATCGAGAACCGAACCTTTTGACCTGGTAGGCACCCTAATTCTTCTTCCTTTCGTGTGAAGACAAGAACTAGGACGAATGTCAGTGCAATGGAAGACAGTAAGAGCCTGCCACAGAATCCCTCCTGTCCACTCTTTTGCCTTAGCCCTTCCCTCCATTCCACCAGATTCCTCATTTTCGGCCCCCTCCATGCTGGCCACCTCAACGACTTAACCCTGGGACTCATGGGCAGCAAACACACTGGGAAACTTGTTCTTCCAGGGGAGATCTGGGCTTGGAAGCCAGACCCTGAGCGCAGCCTCTCTGAAGGCGAAACCTTTTGGAAATCGGACTATGCCCTCAGAGTCCAGAGTCAAGGACACAAGTCCCCAGCTGGCATGGAGAACAGGTGGCAGTCAGCAAATACGTCACGGTGACGACCGACATGGTCCTCCTCTTCAGACAAGTGACCACAAGATGGAGCTACAACGCAACCCTGCACCCCGCGCCTTTGTCAGTGGCAACGCCCCTGGTGGCCGCTACTCTACAGCTTTTTCAAGGCAGTCCATAGATGATTCTCCTCCCACCTCCAAATCACCTATCTCCCCATGATGGCCCCTCAATGTCATATCACATCCAACCCTCATGGAAGGTGCATCCTCTTCCTTGCCCCACCACCAAAAAGATTAGGCAGTGACCAAATGGGAATTAAATTCACTGAGTAACAGATTAACAGATAAGGTACAAGAATCAACCTGTCTTGAACAAAGGCTGAGCACAGCAAAAAGCCACCTGTACACCCTTGCCTGTGCTTGAATCTCCAGTGTCACTGGCAAAGCACAGAATTACATGGCTCGGTGGGCTCTTCAGTTTCCTGCCTCTAGCAAAAGCAACTAAATTGCAAAAGTCAGGGAGACAGTGATGGAGTGGGGACTGTGTGTCCATCATTTTACAGTTCCCCAGGAAAGGCCATTTTGTTATCTTTTTTAGTCACTGTTCTGAGCTTTCCCACCCCAGACACAGCCCATGTCTTCTACATAAGAACACGTGCACACAAGCCTGAGATATTATCTTGGCAATCTCCCTTTTACTTTCTCTGTTCTAGTTTCATTTTGAGAGAAACTTCTTATGATTCACTATTTTCCCAACCACCTCAGGTCAAAACCCCATGGGGATTTGATTCCATGGCCGCTTGGAGCATGCCCACCATTTGGGCAGAGGACCCTCATGGTTCAAAATCGGTTGGGAAAGTTCCCCCCACTGCAACCTACTACCCCCCAGATGTTCCACTTCAGTCACTCTCCCGCTCTTGCTATTGGCCAAACTCCAGCTGGTGGGGGGCCAGGGCAGGGCATTCACTCCAGTATGTAATTGTTGATTCTGGTCAGCAGCACTGTGGTTTCTAAGCCTGGGGAGGAAAAGACAGGGTTCTTCATATGGGGAGCAAACAAGGGGAAGTGTAGAGGCAGAGAAAAATGAGGTGAGGAGAAAAATTCTTACCAGTTTTCTCTCTCTCCTTAGCACACCTCCTAGAGGGAGAAAAGCTTTCCATTGTGAGTTTAACCAGCTTCTAGCAGGACCTCCCGACCCCTGGTCCGCCAAACTGCCTTTTCCAGGGTTCAAGCCAATTTGGTGGTATAAGGAAGGGCCCAAGGATCTCAAAGGAACTAAACAGACTAAACCCCAATCTCAGGCAGCACATATGTGTCTGAATCAGCTCATCCACCAAGTGCTTGGGGAAGGTAAAGACCCAGAAAGTAGATGCACAAAGCACTCACCCTTGGAGGAGGAAGGTCCACAAAAGTAGCAGGATGGAGATACAATTGGTAATGATCCACATCATTAGGTAGGTTTGAGGGGACTGTGGGAATAGGAACAGGTCCTTTTGGTGGCCAGAGCTCCAAGGGAAGTATATTGAGGGAAGTATATAAGGAAGAGAGGGATGGGGATAGGAGAAACAAGGATGGGAGAAGAGGAAAGGCGATAAGTCCAGAGCCCTTACAATAAGCCAGACAGGATACCGCATCTGCTGCAACAGCTGGCAGTCATTGGTAGTGACCGAATCCACCCCTGCACACCAGAGCAGGGAGAAGAGCCAGGACTTGTTCACTACGAATAGGTTCACTGAGACATTATCCTGGTGCAGTGCCCTGTGGTGTTGGAAAGGAAGGGGACATCCAGGGGTGTGGTGCACAAGGCATAGGAGGCAGCCCCCTTGCCTGTGCTTGAATTTCCAGTGTCACTGGCAAAGAGGTGTCAGTTCTACCTGTGCATAGCAGCCCCTAACCCATAGTGATTTTCTTTGTGTAGCTGAGAAGAGTTATACGAGTGAATGAATGAATAGCTTTCACCCTCTCTGCATTTGTTCTTCCCTGACATTAAGCCTCATGTTATCCCCTACGTTCCTTTCCTCTACCCTGTCTCCTAGTTGATTTCATGGGTCCTAGCTTTGCTTTCTGGGACCACACAAATGTGTCTCTCTCCCGTGTCCCATGAAAGCCCTTCAGAGGTCTGAGGAGCAGAGACTATGTCTCTCTGAGTCTTCTCATCTCCAGTAGATCCAGTTCCTTCAACCATTACTCTTGGGACCTGGGTTATTATTTTCTTCACTTTACAGGCCTCTCTAATCTCATCTTACTCCAATTTATCATTATTCCTTTGAAAATATGAAGCCTTGTTCTGATATGATGTCCCAGATGGGCTTAGACCAGCTTTGAGCAGAGCAGAACTATCTCCCCTTGCCTTCTGGGTACTATGCCTAATATGCAAGCAGCCCAGGGTCAGGTAAGCCATTGGCAATGTCACATCCCACTACCGATGAACCACTATGCACACTGTTCAATCAAAGCCCTGAACTTTTTCACACATGTTCCTGCTGATGCTAATGTCTCCTCTCATTTTTATACAATTGACATTATCCCCCCCCCCAAATTCATATTTATCCCCATTGCATTTCATTCATCTTGATAGATATGGTCCATCATTTTAGAGCACTTAGACCTTTCAGAGCCTTGATTCCATCATCAGTGTATTCATTATCAATGCATGTCTTTTGGAAACATGACCAGCATCAATATTGATCAGGATGAGACTAAGGTAAGGCCAAATCCTATGTCATGTCTCCTTCCAGGTCAACATGGGAAAAAGTTCTTAAAATATTTATGATGACTAGGTTGCTGTTCAATTCATGTTTTTCTATCTGACCACAAGGACATCATAAGAGACTTTGGCAACTGCATGCTTTGAAGTCTGTCATGTTTACTGGCTGGATAAGCTTCTGGGGCCCAACTCACATCTGAGATTCTCTCACTTCTCTCTCTTGTAGATCCATTCTTTTTTGTGCTGACCTCTTTGGTGTAGAATAAAAGCTAAAATTCTTCTCATGGCCTACAAAGTCCTACCCACTTAGGTTCCTGGGCTCTCTGGCTTCCTTCCCCCTGTTCATTAGGCTGCCACTCTTGATCTTCTGCAGTTCCTTTCAGAGGAAGCTCCTGCTGACTATTAAGGTCTCCCCTCAGACATCACCCTAACCATTCTTCATAATGTAGCCACTCCCTCCCACCTCTCACTCCCAACCCCAATCACTCTACTATACCTCTCTATTTTGTCTTTATAACACTTACCACTATGCAATATACATGTATTTTGTTAAGTAATTTATTGTGTCTCTCACTAGCGTGTCAATTCCACAGAATCAAGATTTTGTCTGTCTTATTCATGTTGTGTCCCCAAAGCCTACAATAAATTCTGTCTGATACATAATAAGCATTCAATAAATACTTGTTGTAGGTGTGAGTGAATGAATGAATAGCCTCTGCCTTCCCTGCATTGGTTCTTCCTTGCCATTAATCCTCTCGTGATCCCCTTGTTTCCTTTCCTCTAGCACTCACTTGATATCCAACAGTGGTAGGTCTTGATAGGGGAGGTTGAGAAACTGGGGCGTCTCAGTTTTGTTGCCTCCCTGCTGTCCATATATCTGGCGCATTCTGGGTGCCCGTTGTTGGACATTAGCCCGATCTTCATCCGGTAGCCAAAGGACCTGTCGTTCAGAAAGGATGGGCATGAAGCTGGGGTTTCCTGGGACAGGGTCAGGGCAGAGAAGTTTGGCACAGAATAGGGTTGTGAACTGGGGTGGGGACCTGGGATGGGAAACCTCACAATCATTATCATGGACTAGGGAAGGCAAGGTGGGAAGAGGACAAAAGGGGGCCCTTAGAAGGTGCTGGGTCCTGGCAATATCACCATGGCTTGGGGCACCCTTGCACTCAGCACAGTCTCCAATGTCTGGTTCACAAAACTGTCATAGTATGTATGGTTTCGTGGGGGTCGGCGCAAGTCAAACATGATGGAAAGATTGAGGTCTGCAGCTTCCTTCAAGAGTTCTTCTAAGGCTGGTATTGTCTGAATCTCAGCCTCTTTCTTATCAGGGCCTGACAGCTGCTTGGCCCCCCAGAAGGGTTGCCTCTATAAATAAGAAAGGAAAATTATTTCAAGACCACAAGAGTTTAGCCTCCTGTCCCCAATCATCCTCTCCATCTTCACTTAAAACTTCCTTTGGTGCCCAGCTCCTGCCCACCTCTGAGCCAGGGTCTTTATGCAAACCGTAGCCTTCTTCCAGGCCATCTAATACCCTACTCTGGGACCTCAACCTCCTACACTCCCAGTTCCCTAACCCTAACTTCCTATCTTTTGTTTTTTTTTTTTTGGAGAGGTTTTTGCTATAGGGTGTGTGCGCTTGCCAGAAAGAGACAGAAAGCGAGAATTCCCCCCCACCCCCGCCAAAGGGGATGGCCATGCCACAATCCCTTCTTCTCCATTCTCCTCTCAGAATCTTGGGCACGCATGCACACATGCCCGGTGTGAGTTTAAGCTGCCGGGTCCGGGACTCGAACCGCAGTCGACTACATGGGAGTTCAGTGACATAGCCATTACGTTGACTGCTGGTCCCCACTAACTTCCTATCTTTGACTCCACCTTCTCTTTGATTTTACAGAGACCTCTGTGTCTTGATCCTTTGACTCTTTCCTAATTTATCAGCCCTTTTCTGGCCACACCTACCCTCAGTCAATCCACAGCTTGAACTACTTTTTCATGGTACTCTCAACTTCCTTCTTATCCCACCTGGCCTACAATCCAAACTTTTATTAAATTTTACAGTTATCTGCCTCTTCTACCCCTAAAACTGGAGGGCTGAGCACTGCCATAGGCAGAGCACACTGTGCAGACTGTTGGCACCATGGTCCTATCTCGTCCTCAGCACTGCCTATCAATCCTTTCACTTGTTCTTGATTTGCTCCCTCTCTCATTTTCCCTAGTGGCTATTCCAAGCTTCTGCCACTCTCCTCTCCCGTTATCAATAAATGACCTCACTTCCTAATTGCTGACATGGAAAAAACTAGCAAACGGTGAGTACTCACTACATGCCAGGCAATGTTTTAAGTACCTTATGCATATTAACTGATTTAATTCTCCCAATAACCCTACAAGGTAAATATTATTATTATTATTTCCATTATACAAATGAGGAAACTGAGGCATAGGAACTAAGGAATGTTGCCCAAAGTCAGACAGCTGGTAAGTGGTGAGGCCAGGATTCAAATTCAGACATCCGTTGCTCTTAATCTCTCTGATATGATGTCATATATAAAGTTAAATGGAAAAAAAAGCAAATTGCAAAATAATAAGTGGAGTGATCTTATTTGTGCAGAATGAAAGTATAGAGGTAGGACTTTGAAAAGTTTGTGGAAATGGAATTCAAGTACAAGTTTATTCTGGCATGAAAAATTTTAAATCCATGGATAGTTCTATTTTTTTAAAGAATTATTTTATTTAACTTTATTTATCCATTTATTTTACTTTGGCCAGAGAGGGAGGGAGGGAAGGAGAGAGAGAGAGACAGAGAGAGAGAAAGTGAGAAAGTAAGCTGCCAGATCTGGTTGGCCATGTGGGAGTCCAGCACCCTCAACTACTACAACACCTGCCAGCCCCACAGTTTTTTTTTTGTTTTTTTTTGTTTTTGAGAGGATTTTTGCTATAGGGCGCGTGCTCTCGCCGGACAGAGAGAGAGACAGAGAGACAGAAAGCGAGAAATCACCCCCCAGGGGGGGATGGTCACGTCGCAATCCCTTCTCCTCCATGCTCCTCTTGGGATCTTGGGCACGCACGCACACGCGCCTGGCGTGAGTTTAAGCCACCGGGTCCGGGACTCGAACCACGGATGACTATGTGGGAGTCCAGTGACATAGCCATTACGCTAACTGCTGGTCCCCCCACATAGTTTTTTTTAATGATATACAGTTTCTGTGAACTTTTGGAAAACCCACTTAAATGTTTGAAGACATATATACCCTATTGTGAATATTTAAAAGGAACTGAATTATAAGAGACTTTAATTCCTAGGTTTCTCTGAGATTTCCTTTCTTTCCTTTTCTTAGAGAGAGATTTTTTTCTATAGGGTGTGTGCACTCACTGGAGAGACAGAGAGATAGAGAAACAGAAAGGGAGAAATCACCCCCTGGGGGGATGGCTACACCGCAATCCCTTCTCCTCCATTCTCCTCTCAGGATTTTGGACAGATGCCCAGCATGTGTTTTAAGCTGCCGGGTCAAGGATTTGAACCACGGTCAACTACATGGGAGTCCAGTGACGTAACCAGTATGCCATCTGCTGGCCCCTCTTTTTCTCTTTTTCTTTATTTTGTCCTTCTTTTTTTTTTTTTTAAATAACCCACATAGATAACATTTGCAATCAGGAAAAGAGTAACTGAAAAAAATATTCTTTTAAATCTTTTCTACCACCTATAGGGTTGGAGTTTATATTTTTGGCCTGATAGTCAAAGCCCTTCAAGACCAAGCCTTGGCTCCCCACCACTTGCATGAATTCTATCTCCCAGTTACATTGACTGCTTTTTGTTTCCTGGAAACGTGCTTTTTCGTATTTCTGGGCTTTACATGTGTTCTTCCCTCTGATTAGGATTCTCTTTCCCTGTCTTGCCCACCCTACAAGAAAACTCTCCTGATATATGCTGCTCACGGGGCCTCTCCTGTGTGAATCTACTCCTGCTCTTCCTACAACCCACCCTGCCCAACACTGACTCTTTCTGCTCTCTAGATAGGACTGACATTTTTATTGCTCCATGTTTTCTGTGCTAATCATCTGTTGCCTAGACTCTTTTTACTAGGTAGGAGTGACGAGGGTAGAGACTGTGTCCCTCCTGCCTAGTGCAGAGCTCAGCAAGCGCTTATCAATGGAATGAACTCTGCTCTCTCTGAGTGCCCCTGTGGGTAGCTATGTCTACCCAGAAGCTGTCCTCACCTCTAGGAACCATGCCCCAGCATTGAGTCTCTTTAGTTCGGCCCAGGAGAAGTCACTGCTGTGGGCTGTGATTCGAGCTGGGAACACAGAGGCCACATTCGTGGTCCTGCTCAGGTGCTCATCATGCATGAGGAAGGGGACCCCGTCGGAGCTGAGGGCACAAGAGGTGTCATATGGCCAAACTCTGGGGCTGAGCATCATTTTCTGAGCACCCCTGCTGTGACCCTCAGCTCCCAGATATCCTTAGCCCCAGCCTCTCTCACCTGATCATCACATCAGTCTCAAACACAGCAGCTCCACACTCTGCTGTCTTCCGCAGGGACATCAAGGTGTTCTCGGGGGCCAGCTGAGAAAGAGACTCAGTGAAGAGGTAGCAGGGAAGGGTGAGAGCCTGTGGGCTTCACCTTCCCAGCATTTTGTCCACTACTTACCATGGGGGCCCCTCGGTGTCCCACCAGCTCAGGCTTAGGGGGTAAGTCTCTGGGTTCCATGATGCAGGGTGAGGAGATGCTGAGGGGGGCCAGGTAGATGACCAGGGCAACTCCAAAAAATAGGAGCAGTAGAAGAATCTTGGGACCTGTGGAAAAGTAGGGACAGGCTTTGGAGAAAGAGTACTGAGGAAACTCTTGAGATAGAAGGCAGAGTGCAGGTATAGGAGACCAGATGGGTGGGAGGCAGAAGCATTGGTAGCCAGTGAAGGTGAATGCAGGGACAGAGTTGGCACCTCTTCGGTGGATACGGTAGAAGGTATCAGCCACAGGCCAGGCCAGGAGGGTGATTCCAGCAACTGCTCCAATGTGAAGGAATGGGGCTGTGGCCTGTGGACAAGAGAGGTGCCCTTCAGCCCTTCTCCTCTTAGGGACTGACTCTAGAAGGGCCTTGGGGAACAGGGGAACAAGGTAGATTCTGGGGCTGGTCACAGGCAAAGGCTGTGGAGATCAGCCACTCACCTGCAGTGATAGACGTAAGCTATGCCACTCCTGCTGCCATTGGATATCCAGTCCCACAAGGCCAGCGGCCACAAGAACCACAATGAGGAGTAGCAGAACCTGGGGGACCAGGATTGAATGGGGCCTTCTTTGTCAACCTGAGCTCATGGTCACCTTGGCTGTCCCTTCATGTTATGGGGACAGGACCCTTTTCATCCATTCACACATCTACTTTCCTTCTTTCACTCAATAAATATGTACTGGGCTTCAGGTCCTGGGTTTGACCCCAGGGATATAAAAGTGAGGTCCTCTTTCGAAAGCCCACCAAACACTAGGCCCCATGGCCTCCTCTCCTACTCACTCCCTTTCCCACTCTACCTTGTGGAGGCTGTGCAGATGCAGAGGCTGTCCACAGAGCTGCAGGACCAGGGCCAGGAGCTAGGGGCAGAGGGTGGTGGAATTTATGGGGCAACAAAAGGGAGCAAGGTCACTGAGGTGGGCCTCCTGGGCTGGCACCTCCCTCCTAACCAAGAATTAGTCCCCTCCCCTCAGTGGCAAGGTTAAAGGGAAGAGGGTGAGCTTAGCAGGAAGAAAGGGCTGACATGGGGGTTGGCTGGCTGCCCTTGGACCCACCAATAGCAGGGATGCATATGTGACCAGCAGAGAGATGACCAGCAGGAATGTCAGGGACCAGTCCATCCAGTGTCCCCAGTGGCGGAATAGGAATCTGTGGGAGGGAAGGGGGGAGTCCAAGTGGAAAAAAGTGTCAATAGTGGTCTGAGGGGAGTTGTGGAAAACCCGTCATAAGGCCAGGGGCTCCAAGGACTGGGGTGATTTTGTGAAGGGATTTTTCAGAGGTTGTGTGACAGGAGAGCTTGGCCTGAGGGGTTGGGCAGGGCTGGGGGTGACTGCTGATAGGCTGGGTACCCAGGGTTCCCAGGGTGAGGGGGTAGGTTGACATGTATGCTGAGGAATGGGGGTAGAGGGGAGGGTTCATGACACACTCATTGAAGTTGTGCAGGTCATTGAGGAGGATGAGCCCGATGTATAGCCAACACAGGGAGAGGAGGAAGGTGAGGAAGAGCAGGCCAAACCAGATACAGTCACACTGCAAAGGAGCAGAAGAGAAGCTCACAGCTGATCCCATTTCCAGTTCAGAGTCCCCAGTGGATGGCAGCTCAAGGGAGCTTCCTGCCATGAGCTAGGCTGCTCTGCTCTGCTCTGGGGCAGCTCTTTCCATACTTGAGGGAGATTTTCTTCCTGGGGAGAGAAAACCCCTTCCCCCATAGCTGCCTATGAGCACCATTGGCCTCCTTGTCCCCTCTACTCTGCCTCTGCCTTCTGACTTCCAGCCTCCCACCTCCATCCCTACTCCACCTTGCTGGTTTGCATCCTCTCTTTGGGGCATTTCCTCCAGTGGCAGCTATACAGGCAGTGAAGGCAGCGGACCCAGGTGGAGCAGCAGCCAGGGGACTCGGCCATGGTGGAGGCCTGGGGGAAGGGACACTTGGCCATCAGGGACCCTTGCAGAGGGCAGATCTCAGCCTCCCTCCCATTGTATTCAGGAGCCTGAGGGAGGTGCAGAGGCCTAAGCCATTGCTAAGGAAGGTCACAGAGCAGGCCTAGATTGGATGAGGTGATCAGCCCGGGCTCCAAGCCTGTCAAAGGACTATCACCAGGTCTTTCTTTCCCGTTCTTCTTGATACCTGGAAAGTCAGCAGAACACACCAGGAGATCTAGCCTCTTTGCAGGCAGGATGCATACCCACTCTCTCCAGCTCCCCCTCATCTGACATTATCCAGCTCTGGGGATTAGAGTGCCTGCCCAGGGTGAGAATTCAGGAGAAACTGCCCAGGGTGGGGCAAGCTCAGTTCAGCAAGTTGAGGCAGATCTGGCCAAGCTTGAGGCAGCCTCACATTAAATTGCCTTCCACCCCAGGAAGCAGGAGTAACCCGAAGCAGAGGTTCCATTTCTGACCTGGGGCTAAGGGAGGCCCAGCTAGTTGGGTAGTTGCTATGGATACAGAGATTGCACAAATCACAAAGCCCTGACTGAAAGATTCTGTGTCTACCTCTCTGGGCCAGGGATACTGCCAATAAAAGGAAGCTGAGGGGAGCAGGTAGTCTGGGTCACTCTCAGCCTCCTAGAGGAATCCTGTCCCTATCCATACACACTTGGAAAATCCCAGCCCTCCTTCCCTTTATTCCTGCTCAGCCATCCCCTGACCCCAATCAGAAACCCAGTCTCCGCCTTCTCCCTTCAGGGGCCCCACCCTTTGTGTTAGCTTCAGTCATAGTGCAATAAATACAGGGCAAAGGTGTGTGTGTGTGTGTGTGTGTGTGTGTGTGTGTGGGGTGTGTGGTTTTCTTGGGTCAGGGGATCCCTGTACCTTGTGCTGCTGGATCTGGCTAGAGACGACAGATCCCGGACTGAGCTGGGTGTGTAAATGATTGTGTGTGAAAGGGTGTGTGATGCGTGTCAGCATTTGTGTGCAGATGCACTAGTGGCTGTCAGTACAAATAGGATTCTGAATGACTTTGAGTATGTAATGGAGCCTCTGGAGACACTCAAAGAGTATTTGTGTGTGGCCGTAGGGACAGAATCCCTTGTCATCTGGGCTCTCTTAATGCTGTAGAGTCTTAGGGAGTGCAGTGGCTAGGTGCCTGCAAGGAGGAAGAGTATGGCTGCTCACAAAACCAGCCTCCTTATTCAAAGTTTGCCTTGGGAAAGGAGGGTGAAGGGAGGGTATGAAGCAGTGGGGGGCAAGCTGAGGAAAGGAAACCTCTCCCTTCCCTGAGACTCCTCCTAGGGAAAAAACAGCCCAAAGGTCCCAACCTCTTCCCATCCCAGAAATGGTTGCAGTAGTCTATCCTGAGCACCAGTCCGCACTTTCTGCTTCCCCTGGAGTCCTACTCTTGCAACCCAGATACAACCTTCTAGAGTCCCACCTCCCTCCAGAAGTTGTCTGTAGGATGGGATCAGGGTCTGAGCAGTCTGAAAGCTCTAAGCAGGGAAGCAGACAGAGGTGCTGCTCAGTACTGGCCCCAAACTCTGCCAGCTGGAACCATCTCCACCCCACAGATCCCACCTGTGGTCCCAGCCTTCCGGAGCCCTCACACCTTTTTCTCAGCGGCCGCTCTGCTTTGCTCTCTGCTGCACTGCTTCCCAGCTTCTCTGAGTTGTTGCCTCCTCCCTCTTCCAGCCCTTGGCTCAGCCCCCACTGGTCAAACAGGTGGCACTGTTGCCACCTACAGGAGACTGTGTAGGTCCTCTCAGGAGGCCCGCAGCTGTTGTATGGCCCAGTGGGAAGATGGGAGGGAGGAAGGGGGAAGGGAGAGCAGATCTGCGTCTTTACTTGCTGGCGGTCAGGGGCCTTGGGGTGAGGAATTCCTTTGTGCAGCCCTCTCTATCCTTTGGTCCCTCCTCCTGTTCCCTTCCCAGTCACTGCTGGGGCTTTGTCCTGGCTCAGAGAGGGGAGGGCTGAGGGCAGAAGCTGGCGGTGGGAAGCTGGGGGGAGGTGACCATACAACTTTGTAACTTAGCAGTAAGAAGGGGCCCAGCCAGCCTGCTGAAAAGGGGTATGAGTGTGGGGAAAGTCTAGCATCTATTCTCAAGCTCCTTGGGAGAACAGCCTTGATTCATTAACCTCTCTCCTCTCTTGGGCTCCTACTTTGCAAGGTACATCTTTAAGAGATTTACCTGTAAGATTCATTCTGAACTCAGGACAGCAAGTTGCCCTGTTTTTTGACCGGGGTCCTCATGGGCCTTGTGGATTCTGGGTGACACTAGCAGCTCTCCCCTTCCCTTATCACTTCAGACAGGAGATGTTTATTCAGGACATGTTGAGATTTGCATCATTTTTGCTGCCTTGTCTCCAAGGTTTCTATAGACTTTTTACAAGAATCATTTGAGGATTGTGTAGTATGTTTGGAAGATGAACACGCACAGAAGATGCTGTTCCTCTAGCATCAGCAGGAGGGGGCTGGCTAGCAAGTTGTAACTGAGCACTAGACACAGGGAGTTGGGTGGTATAGGGGCCAGGGATGGCTTGATTGACCTTCCTGCTGCATTTTTTTTTAAATTATTTTATTTAACTTTTATTTATTATTATCATTATTATTTTCCAGTTTGATCAGAGATAGACAGAGAGAGAGAGAGAGGAAGTGAGAAAGCAAGCCACCAGACTTGAACCGTGGTCGGCCATGTGGGAGTCCAGCGCTTTTAACCACCATGCCACTTGCCGGCCCCTCCCGCTGCATTTTGACTGATGAAGGGACTCAGATTTGGAGGCTAGCTAGTACAGTGTTGGTGGGAAAGGGTGTTTTTGAGGGGGATAAACCCTTCTACCCCTCCCCCACAGGCACTGGATTTTTAACAGTGAGAAGGAAGACTGGCCCTCTTATGCCAAGAGCCAGCCCCTCCCTCTCTGCCTTCCCATTGTATCCAGAGGCTCCAGTTGGCAATGGCAGAGGCTCCCTTGCTCCCTCAGCATTAAAATGTAAAGAGCAGCAGGGCAGCTTGCTGGCAGGAGGCCAGGGAGGGCCAGGAGGTCACCTAGTCCTCTGCAGGCTTCATTCTAGGCAATGTTCAATTTTATTTGTTTGGGCTCTGGTAGATTTCAGGAGTCTTGAATTTCAGAGTTTTTGGGGATGGTTTGGGAGCTTTTCAGGGAAGGGAACTGGGATTTAGAATGCATGGATATGAAGCCCAGAGCTTGCAAATGCCTTGGAAAACTACAAGTCCAGTGTCAGCATCTTGTGTGTGGCATTCTAGGGCTGGCAGAGATAGAGATCCCTGTGCATACAGAGTAAGGAGTAATCTTCTCCCCTCATCTCCTCTTTTGAAGCTTAGAGAAAGCAAGAAGCCAGTACTGTTCTGTCCTGGGTCTGAGGAGCAGTGTAGTCCCATGACTATCCTATGGCAAGAAATCAGGCTGGAAACAAAGCTGCAGGGCATTAGGAATGGCCTTTACTACAGCTCTAGAGAATCCCACAGAAGCTTTGACATTAGGTCTGCATTCAAGTCCTAGCTCTATTATTGTCTTTGTGACTCTAGATAAGTTATTTGACGTCTTGGTACCTTAGTTTCCTCATCTGCAGAATAAGGATACTTATCTACCTTGGGCTTTCTTTGAAAAGAACAGATACAATTGTGGCAGAAACATGAGGATGCTTATTAGTAAAGGGAACCTTTACTTATTAACCTTCCTCCCAAACTTGGAGGTCAGGTCACTGGCCTTGCTAGTGTTATTCCAATTTCCCAGGGCAGCAAAACAATATAAAGACACATCATGCTTCCCATATCCTCTGGGAAAGAAGGAAGCTACAAGAAGGCACGGAGGCTCATTGAATCTCCTTAATAGCTTTCCCAGGGGCTGAGGAACACTGGTTCAGTTTTTATTTCATTCTCAGGCAAAGACGTATCTTACCAAATGGTAGATGAGCTAAGGTCTATTTATTTAGTTAACATTTAAAAATATTTCATTTACTTCATAAACCTGGAAAATAATTAATTAAGGGTACTGTTTAAACACTGGAAATCCAGAGGGTCATGGCAGGAGTGCCCCTAATCCCATTCATGAGGTGGGGTGAAGGACTTGAGCCTGGATTCCAAGCTAATACAATCTAGAGATAAGAACAGTTCGGCCTCAGTCTGAAGACAGCTATAACTGGTCACAAAAAAGAATGAACTAGATCATACTGGGGGAATGGTTTCCAATGAGTCATTAGGAAGCTCAGCTGGTTCTCTCTTCAGTAGATGTTCTAGCAAGTTTCTGGAGAAGAGAGAGCAGAAGCTGGGCTGGGGGGCTGGAGGGTGAGGGCCAACATCCAACAAAGGTTCCCTTTGCCACAGTAATTCTTTCTTTGTTTTTTCAACAGCAAGAAACCTAAAATCCAGATAAGTTATTTTAAAACCCATCCTGGGTTCAACCTGAAGAATCTTCCAAGCCAAACTGGGGGTAGAGATGAAAACTCCAACTTTAGTGGGCCTCTTCTTCAATAGGGGAGCAGCCAGAGAAGAAGCTGGTATTGCTGGCCAGAGCTCGTTTCTTTTTCTTCCCTGGAGCCTTATTTTCTTGGGGTTCTGTAGCTACATGTTTTGACTCTAGGAGGCTAAAGGAGGGAGCCAGAGCCTTCTTTAACATCACCTGTTCTGTATCACACATCTCTTTCAGGATCTAGGAGGAACAGAGACAGGTATGAAGAGACCTTGGAAAGGAACAGAAGCTCAGCCTAATCAAGCAGTATAAATGTTCAACCTACTCTCAGCAGTCCAAGGTGTCCCCTAAGACTGTTCTATGGAGAAAGAAAATAGACTCTAGTCTGTGCCTAATTCTTAGTTCCCAGCAAATTGATTATATTGGGTTGTCAAAAAAGTAATGAAAAATATTTTTCTGTTTTTCTATGCAAAAATGTGCCAGATAACTCAACATTTTACTCCCCATCCCCCTACCCATGCCCACTCTTTCTTTCACTGGTCTTTGTCATAAATAATACAGAAAAGGAGGCTAACAGTTTTTTTTTTTAATTTTAAAGAATTATTTATTTGGGGCTGGCAGGTGGCATAGTGGATAAGGGTGCTGGACTCCCACATGATTGACCATGGTTTGAGTCCTGGACCTGGTGGCTTGCTTCCTCACTTTTTTTCTCTCTCTCTCACTCTGTCCAGCTCTGGTCAAATTAAAATAAATAAAATAAATAAAGTTGAATAAAATAATTCTTTAAATAAAAAAAGGAATTATTTAATTTTATTTATTCATTCATTTATTTTATTATTTATTTAGAGAGTTTGGTTTTGCTATAGGGTGTGTGCACTCACCAGAAAGATAGAGAGAGACAGAGAGACAGAAACCAAGAAATCACCCCCCAGGGGGGATGGCCATGCCACAATCCCTTCTCCTCTATTCTCCTCTCAGGATCTTGGGGGCACATATGCATATGTGCCCGGCATGAGTTTAAGCCACTGGGTCTGGGACTCAAACTGTGGTCAACTACATGGGAGTCCAGCGACATTGCCATGATGCTAAACTGCTGGTTCCCATTTATATATTTTTTAAAATCTTTTTTTTCGAAGAATTATTTCATTAAACTTTATTTATTTATTTTAATTTGATCAGAGAGGAACAGAGTGAGAGTGAGAAAGAGAGAGGGAAAGTGAGAAGGCAAGCTGCCAGGTCTGGGATTCAAACTGCGGTTGGCCATGTGGGAGTTCAGCACTCCTAACCACCATGCTACCCGCTGGCCCCATCATTCATTTATTTTAATTTGATCAGAGAGAGACACACACAGAGAGAGGGAAAGTGAGAAAGCAAGCCACCAGGTCTGGGACTTGAACTGTGGTTGGCCATGTGAGAATGTCCAGTGCTTTAACCACCACGCCATCTGCTATTCCTAACTAATATAGTTTTATAGTGCCTGACTTTTAGCCCACCTACCTTGCTATTGGGAGTGGCACAGACAGGGTTGAAGAAGCTCAATCCTGGCGTCACCTCTGTAGGATCCTCTAGTTTGAAGGAGCCTTCAGAATCCTGGGTCCGCTCAACAGTGCCCAAGCTATCCTGAGAATCAAACAGAGAGGCATATTATATATTTGGCTATCAGGTTTACAAAATCAGCTTGCTTCCCTCCTACCAGTGAGGTACAGTGCTGACTGCCTGATCAGTCAGTCTAAGCAAGTCTTAAGGAGACCCTGCTTGAGGAGGTGATATGCTTGGCATGCTCTGTCCCTTAAAGAATGGAGGCGGCCTCTGAAGGCAAAGGACTGGGTAGGATAGTGGCACAGGACATACCATGAGGCAAAGTGGCAAAGTTTAAAACAAGGCCAAGTCTTATTGGTGATTTTTTTTTTAAGAGAGATTTTTGCTATAGGGTGCATGCACTTGCTGAAGAGACAGAGAGACAGGAAGACAGAAACTGAGAAATCACCCCCCGGGGGATAGCCATGTTGTAATACCTTCTCCTCAATTCTCTTCTTGGGATCTTGGGCACACACACATGTGACCAGTGTGTTTTAAGCAGCCAGGTCCAGGACTTGAACCACAGTCAACTACATGGGAGTCCAGCGATGTAAACATTACACCATCTGCTGGTCCCATTATTGGTTATTTCTTTAATTAAATTTGCTCTGTCTACAACCTTCAATATTCTTTTTAGCAACCCTACAGGGTTGTTCCCTGTATTCATATACTTTTCAGATAAGGAAACTGAATCCGAGAAAGAGAAGTTGCATAGGTAAAAGGTGATTCTGTAGAGGAGGTTGGATTAGAATTATAGGCTGCTGTCATAGAAATGGCTGGATTCAGAATCAGGAAGCCTGAGGTCTAATCTTAGCTGTCATGACCAGCTGTGTAATATCAGGTGAGTCACTTGAGCTCATTTCTGGGCCTTAATTTCCTTCTCTGAAAAATGGAAGCACTGGACCATATCAGTGGTTTTGTACAACTGAAATCCAAAAAGGAAGCCCAATACACAAAGTAAAGGGAAAGTTGTTTTGGTTTTCTCAGGCCACACCTCTGTACCTGGAGGCATTCCATGGAGCTACTATGGAACTCTAGAACCTAAACTGAAAGTCTATGGGAACAGAGAATCTGAAGGTCCCTGTTACTTGTATGATTGACCTCTAGCTGACCATTTTAGTCCTCTGGGGCCTACTGTTCTTAGCAATCTTTTTAATAGAGGATCCAGGACAAAACTGTTCACATGTACATGCCCAAGAAATGCATGAAGAATGCTCATTAGCCCATGCTTGCTAGAATTATTATATGTCACATAGAGAATTATAGTAATGAGCTTTTGCCGTGGGCATAGGTAGGTATAAGGCAAGTTCAGGCTGATCTGCTTGGTGCTACTCTTATCAGGGAACATTTTGTTTCCTTGAGTTTGCTATTTCTGGGAACAATATGAAGACAGCTACAGTTAATTTGGTTCACAACAGTGACTATTAATAAAGACATGGTTCCTTAGTTATTATTGTTTTTCCTAGAGCTATAGAGTATCTAGTTCCCATGGAGAGGGTCTAAGTAACTAATGTCTCAAGTTATCAGAGGGATTAACTTCCTTCCTAGAAGCTGCAACTTCAACATGTGGCTCTTACAGTTCCAGCTGAGTCTTTGGACTAGCTTGATCCTGTATGTCTAAATGCCTATAAATGCCTGCTCTCCTTGCCTGTTCCTTGTTACTACCTCAGAAACTGTACAGAAACTTCACAGCCAAGGCTGGGGTGGAGTGCTGCATACCTAGCAATCTCCTGAGAAGGGGCTTCTGATGGGGGTATATGGATAGGCTAGCAGTGAGGAAGGATTGAGAAGTGAAATGTCTTTTTCTGGGGAAGAAGGAGGAAAGGTAGGAAGATCTATGCAGGAGACTTCAAGTTTCAGGAGGGACAACAGAAAAAAGGGGCTACTGAGTGGGAAGTCTAAAGGGATGCAAAGGGAAACAGCAGGGATCCTACCTTGTCTGGTTGGCGGTTCCGACATTTGTTGGGGTCACAGCTGCAGTCCACACCACAGTCTGACTTTTGCTTCCTGCACCCACACTGCTTGTTCCCACACCAGCCCTTGCAGGAACACTGCAGAACAGGTTTGTAGAAAGACACATTACTGAAAGGATTAGAAGACTAGTTTAAAGTGCCTTCCCTTCATTTGGAAGACTTTCTAGAAAAAATGGAAAATACCAACATCTTTACCAAGCTTCAACCTCTTCAGTTCTCTCTTCTTTAATGAAACAATAATCACCAACAATGATCATGGGTTTACTACATACAAATCATGCCAGACAAATTCATTTTCTTTTGTAGGACAGTATACTTGAAGGATAGATCAGAGGGATTCCATAATAATGCAAGGTGACTGGGGCTGGCAGGTGGCGTGGTGGTTAATGACACTGGACTCCCACCTGGCCAACTGTGATTTGAGTCCCAGACCTGGTGGCTTGCTTTTTCACTTTCCCTGTCTCTCTCTCGCTCTGTCCCTCTCTGGTCAAATTAAAATAAATAAATAAATGAAAAAAATAAATAAAGTTAAATAAAATAATTCTTTTTTTTAGAAAAGAAAAAACCAGTAGTTTGTGCAAAAAGGGACTAGGGATCTAAGGCGTCAGCAAGCTCTGTGAGTCAACAGTGTGAAATGGCTGTCAAAAAGCCAATGCAGTCAGGCAGAAATCTAGAGTTCAGAAAACATGAGACTAATTATTTCATTATATCCTGGGTCAGTCAGACTCCATTTGAAATAATGCACTCTATTTTAGGACACCATAATGTTTTTCATGCATACAAATTTTACAAAATAATAGTAAAAAACCTCACTCATGTCCTCACCACCACTTTTTTTAAGAGAATTATTTAACTTTATTATTTATTTATTTAAAAAATCTGACCAGAGAGGTACAGAGCGAGGGGGGTGTTGGGGGGAAGTGAGAGAGCAAGCTGCCAGGTTTGGGACTCAAACCACAGTCAGCCATGTGGGAGTCCAGCACCCTTAACCACCACGCCACCTGCCAGCCCCCTCACCAGCACTCTTAATAAGTAAAATTCAGATAGTAACTGAGGTCTCCTGTGTATCCTTCCATTTACCTCTCTCCCTTCCAGGGGTAAACAGTCTCTTAAATTGAGTTCTTATCATTCATATTCTTTCTTTCTTTTTTTTTTTTTAACCACATAGGTGTTTTTATTTAAAAATAAAGACATTGGGACCAGCAGGTGGCATGGTAGTTAAGGTGATGGACTCCCACAGAGCCAGCCGCACTTTGAGTCCTGGACCTGGTGGCTTGCTTTCTCACTTTGCTCTCTCTCTGCCTCTCTCTGGTAAAATTAAAAAATAACAAATAAAATTAAGTAGTTCTTTTTTTAAAATTATTTATTTAATTTTATTTATTCATCCATTTATTTTAATTTGACCAGAGAGAGACAGAGAGAGAGAGTGGAAGTGAGAAAGCAAGCCACCAGGTCCAGGACTTGAACCTTGGTGAGCCATGTGGGAGTGTCCAGCGCCTTAACCACCACGCCACCCGCTGGTCCCATTAAGTAGTTCTTTTAAAGAATAAAAATAAAGGAGTTATTGGGGCCAGCAGATAGCACAGTGGTTACAGGGCTGGACTCCCACATGGCCGACTGTGGTTTGAGTGCTGGGTCAAGTGGCTTGATACCCATGCTGGGTGTGTGCATGCATGCCCAAAATCCCAAGAGGAAAATAGATTGTGACATGGCCATCCTCCCTGGGGAGATGACTTCTTGCTTTCTGTCTCTCTTGTCTTTCTCTTTCTGGTGAGCACATACATCCTACAGCAAAAATCTCTCTTAAAAAAAGTAAGGGGCTGGCAAGTGGCATGGTAGTTAAAGCTCTGAACTCCCACATGGCCAACCATGTTTCAAGTCCCAGACCTGGTGGCTTTCTTTCTCACTTTCCTTCTCTCTGTGTCTCTCAGGTCAAATTGAAATATAATAATAATAAAGTTATTATTATTAAGAGTAATAATAAAGTTAAAATAAAGGCATTATCTTGCATATTTAAAAATTATATAAATGATGGGACCAGCAGGTGGCGTGGTGGTTAAGGCGCTGGACACTCCCACATGGCCAACCAGGGTTCGAGTCCTGAATCTGGTGGCTTGCTTTCTCACTTCCTCTCTCTCTCACTCTCACCCTCTGTCTCTCTCTGATCAAACTATAAAATAAATGAATAAATAAAATAAAATAAATAATTATAAAAAAAGACTACTACGATGAATGACGTAGTTGTGAGCATGGAAAATGTTAATTAAAAAAAATTATATAAATGACATCTTGTTATATGTTGATATTCTATTTCCAATAATTTTGTGCACTTATGAACAAAAAAAACATGTTTACTGGTTAAATGGGCTTACTACATGGAAAGCCCTTATATCAGTACCTGTCAGACATTAATGTTCGGTATTACTATTATGACCTTGTTTGTGAGAGTAAAAAATGGCACCATCAAGATAATGGATAAACTGTGACATGTTTGTAGAGTGAAAATGATTGGAACTAGAGTATCAACATAAAAAGTGCCAGGGGGTGGTGGAGTGGTTAATGACGGTAGATTCACATGTGGCCGACTGTGGTTCAAGTTCCGGACCTGGCGGCTTGCTTTCCCACTTCCCCCTTCTCTCTCTCTTTCTCTGTCTCTGGTCAAATTAAAAAGAATAATAACAGATGGAATTAAATAAATAATTCTTTTTTTAAAAAAAGAGTATCAACGTAAAAGATACCATTTAAAAACATATGTTGTGGGGTCGGCAGGTGGCGTGGTAGTTAAGGGTGCTGGACTCCCACATGGCTGACTGTGGTTTGAGTCCTGGACCTGGTGGCTTGCTTTCTCACTTTCCCTATCTCTCTCTCTCGCTCGCTCTGTCCCTGTCCCCCCTTTTTTTTCTTTTTTTGGAGAGCTTTTTGCTATAGGGCGCGTGCACTCACCAGACAGACAGAGACAGACAGAGAGACAGAAAGCGAGAAATCTCCCCCTGGGGGGATGGCCACACCACAATCCCTTCTTCTCCATTCTCTTCTCGGGATCTTGGGCATGCATGCACACGCGCCCAGCGTGAGTTTAAGCCACCAGGTCGGGGACTCGAACCGTGGTCAACTACGTGGGAGTCCAGCGACATAGCCATTACGCTAACTGCTGGTCCCCCTCCTACCCCGTCCCCTTCTGATCAAATTAAAATAAATAAATAGAGTTGGAATAAATAATTCTTAAAAAAAACAAAACCAAAACCAAATACATATGCAGTAACTCATTTGTATAGAAACAGTCTTTTTAAAAATTTATTTATTTAATTTTATTCATTAGTATTATTTTTTAATTTGGTATGGAGCATGTGCACTCACCAGAGAGACAGAAACACAGAGAAGGGAAAGTAAGATAGCTAGCCATCAGCTCCGGGACTTGAACTAGAGTTGGTCATGTGAAAATCCAACACCTTAACCACCATGCCACCTGCTGGCTTCAACTCCTTTATTTTTAAATAAAATTGACTATGTGGTTAAAAAAATAAAAACGTGTAAGAATGGTAAAAACCTAATTCAAGAGATTGTTTACCCCTGGGAGAGAGGGAGGTGAAAGGGGTGAAAGACCTCAGTTACTATCTGCATTTTACTTATTAATAGTGAAGGAGGAGAGTCTGAGGGAAGACTTTAAGGAGAAAAAATGGGAGACAAGACATTTATGGAACAAAGAAATGGATTATTATCTGTTGATAATGTATATAGTATCCCCAACTGGACTGGTGAGAAATGTATTCATGTTCGAAAATTCACTTTACAAGCTAAGTGATGTATAGTGATTGAAAGTATAAAAGAAACTGAAATATGCTAATAAAAAAAAAGTGGTGGTGGCAGGGCCAGGAGATGGCATAGCAGTTATGTCGCTGGACTCCCACATGGCCGACTACAGTTTGAGTCTTGGACCCAATGGCTTTAAACACACACAGGCATGTATGTGTGTGTGTGTGTCCAAGATCCTGGGAGGAGAATGGAGAAGAGATTGCAGTGCGATCATTCCCCCCAGGAGGTGATTTCTCACTCCTCTCTCTCTCTCTATCTCTGTCTCCCTCTCTCTAGTAAGCGCACGCACTCTAAGGCAAAAACCTCTCAAAAAAAAGAGGCGGTGGGGACATGGTTTTTTTTTTTAATTATTATTATGTCACCTTTGTTCTGTAGTTATGAAGGTAAAAGAAACCATAATAACATCTTTTTTTCTGATTATGAGAATAAAATATTGGGTTGTCAGAAAAGTCACATTGTATTTTTTTATGTTTTTCTATGCAAAAGTGCATCACGACTTTTCCAACTATATAATTTTGTAACATTTGAAAATAAAAACATGACTTTTAATAGTTGTATATAATATTTTATAATGGACATGTCAATTTCTTTAGCCAATCCTCTAATGTTTGATAGGAAGATTGTTTCAATGATCTGGTCCCTGATTACCCCCTTTGATATTACCTCATGCTACTCTCTCCCACTTCACAGCACACTTTAGCCACACCAGATTTTCTAAAAAGAATTATTAATTAATTACTTAATTACTATTTTTTAATTTGACCAGAAAGAGACAGAGACTGAGAGAGAGGGAAAGTAAGAAAGCAAGCCACCAGGTTCGAGACTCAAACTGTCAGCCATTTGGGAATTCAGCGCCTTAACCACCATGCCACTTGCTGGCCCCCTGGATTTTTTTAAAAATGTATATATGTATGTTGCTACTGGGCATGTGTTCTTGCTGGAGAGAGACAGAGAGAGAGAGATCTTTCTTACCACAGGGGATGGCCATGCTACAATCTCTTCTCCATTCTCCTCTATGGATTTTGGGCTTGTATGCACATGTGCCCAGCATGTTTTCCAAGGTACCAGTCTGGACTTGACTGAGCAGTCAGATCCAGTCACCTTAATTATCATGTCATCTGCTGGCCCTTCTAGTATCCTTTTAGTGTCCATGAGGCAGTAAACTTATTCCTGCCCCCAAGGTCTTTGCATATGCAGTTTCCCTTTACTGAAATATTCTTCCTGTGATTCTCTTACTTACTTGCTTCCTCACTTTGTTCAGATCTTGGCTTAGATATCTTGTCTTCAAAGAGGCCTCTCTTCTTTTTTTTTTTTTTTTTTTTGAGAGGTTTTCGCTATAGGGCACGTGCTCTCACCAGACAGAGAGAGACATAGAGACAGAAAGCGAGAAATCACCCCCCGGGGGGATGGTCACGCCGCAATCCCTTCTCCTCTCAGAATCCTGGGCACGCACGCACATGTGCCCGGCGTGAGTTTTAAGCCACCGGGTCCGGGACGCGAACCGCAGTCGACTACGTGGGAGTCCAGCAACATAGCCATTATGCTAACTGCTGGTTCCCAAAGAGGTCTCTCTTCTAAAGTACTCTTTTCCTACCTCATCATTTTCTATGACTTTTCTTTGTTTTTTCTCTTATCGCCATCTAACATTATTTAGGTTTTCTGGTTATTGTGTGTCTCACGCCACAGGAATGTCAGTTTCACGATGGCAAGGGTATTATCTGTCTTGTTTATTATACTCTCAGCACCCAGAAAAAGTATTGGGTCATCGGAAAAGTCATGATATATATTGCTATGTTTTTTTTTTTCTTTTTTGGAGAGGTTTTTGCTATAGGGCACGTGCACTTGCCCAGAAAGAGAGAGAGAGAAAGCGAAAAATCACCCCCCTCAGGGGGGATGGTTACGCTGCAATCCCTTCTCCTCCATTCTCCTCTTGGGATCTTAGGCATGTACGCACACGCGGCTGGCATGAGTTTAAGCCACTGGGTCTGGGACTTGAACCGTGGTCGACTACATGGGAGTCCAGTGACAGCCATTATGCCAACTGCTGGTCCCAGCTATGTTTTTCTATGCAAAATACATTATGACTTTTCTGACGACCCAATCGGTGCCACACAGGTGCTCAGATTTGTTGAATGAATAAATCTATTTATATGCCAGTGACTATTTCATTAGTATAAATTCCTATGTGTATAATTAATGGGTCAATGAATAGAAACATTTTTAAAGCTTTTGATACATATTTTCAGAAAGGTACACCAATTTATATTCCTAATAGCAATCAGTAAGAATGCTCATCTTAATCAGCATTGCCAACACTAGACATAAGAATAAAATAATCTCTGGGGTCAGTATGGTGGTTAAGGCAGCTGGATACCACATGCACAGCTTGAATCTTGGATCTGGGAGCTTGAGAGACATTCCAGGTGTGAATGCATGCAAGCATGCCTAAAATCCCTAGAGGAGAATGAATAACAAGGGATTATGGCATGGCCATCCCTCTTAGGAGGTACTTGCTCACTTTCCCCCTCTTTCTGACTCTCTCCTGAGAACCCACGCACTCCTACAGCAAATTAAAAAAAAAATCCCCAAAGGAGAAATAGTGGAGGCATTGTGGCATGGCCATTCCCCATGTGGGGGGGGTACTCTCTCGCCACTACCCCATCACCCCTGGCCTCATTCTCCAGTGAGTGTACATGCCCTCTAGCAAATTAAAAAAGAAATCATTGCTTTTGAATAAGACAGAACAAAAGATAGAGTTCTATGACATGTCCTAGAGATACCTCACCAGAATGACATTGATTCATTGCTTAAATAAAGCATGGTGTTTTGACATTTTTTTTTCTTTTGAGAGGTTTTTGGCATAGGGTGCATGCGCTTGCCAGACAGAGAGAGATAGAGAGACAGAAAGTGAGAAATCACCCCCCAGGGGGGTGGCCATGCCGCAATCCCTTCTCCTCCATTCTCCTCTCGGGATCTTGGGCACACATGTACATGCACCCGGTGTGAGTTTAAGCCACCGGGTCTGGGACTCGAACCGTGGTCGACTACATGGGAGTCCAGCGACATGACCATTATGCTAACTGCTGGTCCCGGTGTTTTGACATTTTATAAATTCATCTAAGGGCTTCAAAAATGTTCTATTACTCTGTCCATGTTTAATTATTTTATCTAAAGAGATAATATCATGAAAGAGATATTTGAAAAATTGTCATAAAAATGATTAGATTTTTACAAAGCCAGGACCCATTGGGATATTGTATAGGACAGTGCATTTCACCTAAACAAGGATATTTTTGGAACCAGCAGATGGCTGATGACCAGTAATGGCTATGTTGCTGGACTCCCACATGGCCAACCACAGTTCAAATCCTGGATCTGGAGCCTGGAGTGTGTGCATGCGTGCCCAAGGTCCTGAGAGGAGAATACAAGAGATGGGATTGCAGTGTGGCTATATCCACGGAGGGCGATTTTTCTCTGTCTCTCGGGTCAGTGCATGTGCCCTATAGCAAAATCTCTCTAAAAAGAACAAAGAAGATATTTCTAACAATTAGTGGAATACAATGGACTGCCTAGGAGACTGTAAGTTTCTTTACATAAGCAGAAGTTAATCAACTGGTATTACAGAACAGTTATATGCAGTCACATGAATGCCATGGCATGAGCTGTAATTTCATCCTGTTTTTTCACAACAGGAAGCAGATTAGAATGTCAGACGAGTGTGATTTTTATCATAGATATAACAGCAAACAGACATATATGTATATGCATGTGTGTGTGTGTGCACACGTGTGTGTGTGTGTATCACATATGCTGGCAACCTAGCATGTCCCTGCATCACAGCTGAGAATAGAGGGATTATTTATAAAGAGTAGAAAGTAGAGCTGAAAGATCTCTGGGATTACCATAAGACAGTTCTCAATCCTGGTACACATAAGAAATCTTTGGAGAACTTTTCAAAAAGGACAGGTCCTACCTCAGACCATTTAAACCAGAATATTTGGGGGTGAGAGCTCAAGCTTTCCTGTGTTTAAAAACTTCTTTAAGAATTTCCAGTGTACAGGTAGAGTTGAGAACTACTGTTTTAGGAACTATAATTCTTTTTTTTTTTTTGAGAGGTTTTTGCTATAGGGTGTGTGCGCTTGCCAGAAAGACAGAGAGACAGAGACAGAGAGACAGAAAGTGAGAAATCACCCCCCAGGGGGGATGGCCACGCTGCAATCCCTTATCCTCCTTTCTCCTCTCGGGATCTTGGGAATGCATGCACACGTGCCCAGCATGAGTTTAAGCCACCACCAGGTCTGGGACTCGAACCACGGTTGACTACATGGGTGTCCAGCGACATAGCCATTATGCTAAACTGCTAGTCCCAGGAACAGTAATTCTTCTAGCACTGAGTTTGGTAATACACTATATCTCAGAAAGATAGGATCTGGTAAAATTTTTTAAAAAAAGAATTATTTAGTTTTGTTTATCATCATCATCATTATTATTACTAATTAAAAAAAATTGGTCAGAGAGAGACAGAGAGAGTAAGAGAGAGAGGCAAAGTGAGAAAGCAAGCCACCAGGTCTGGGACTCGAACCATGGTCAGCCATGTGGGAGTTCAATGCCTCAACCACCAGGCCACCTGCCAGCCTCTCTGGTCAAAATTTTAACATAAAGAATACCAGGTTGGGCCAGCTCATGGTGTGGTGGTTGAGGCAGCTGGATCCCATATGGCTGACTGTGTGACTTTAGTCCCAGATGTGGTAACTTGAAAAACACAATAGGCACATGTATGTGCCCCAAATCCTGAAAGAATGAAGAAATGGAGATGGAATTGTGGCATAGCCATGCCCCTCTGGAGTGCTTTCTCACTCTCTCTCTTTCTCTCTCTCTGCTTCTCTGGCAATCAGATGAGCCCTCTGGCGAAAGAGAAGAACAAAATAAAGAACAAAAGAATGAAAAAACAGATGGACAAAAGAAAGAAAACCAGGCTAGGAAATTAGGAGGCTCAGGCTCTAGTCCTGGGCATGAACTTGGACAAGTCACTTTATTTCATTTCCATTCTTTCATCAATAAGGTAGAGACAAGAATACCGGCTCTCTTTTTTCTACCCATGGTGACAAATGAGACTATTTGTAACATGCTTACAGTATTTTAATAATAATACTTGCATGACATTTTATCTCTTACAAAGTGCCTTTCCATGCTTTCTTCTTTTAACTTCTCACATAACATGTTACTTTGATTCAGGATATTAGTGCTAGAAGGGTCAATCATCTATAGTGGTCTAATCCCTTCACTGTGTAGATGAGGAATCTGAGGCCCAGGAGATCAAGTGACTTGTTCAAGATCACCCAATGAACCAATGGGAAACTCAAGACTAGGACCCATGTCTTTCTGGCTTCCAAGTTATTACTTTTTCTTTCTTTTTTTAAAAAAAATTATTATTCATTTAATTTTATTTATTCATTTATTTATTTTTTTAAATTTGACCAGAGAGAGACACACACAGAGAAAGAAAGAGGGAAAGGGACAAAGGAAGCCACCAGGTCCGGGACTCGAACAGTGTTTAGCCATGTGGGAGTGTCCAGCACCTTAACCACCACGCCACCTGCTGGTCCCCAAGTTATTACTTTTTCTACTATAGCACATAACTGACTCCTCAGCATCTACTTACATATATAGTGACTGAATAAGGAAGCCAATTAACCCTGGACAAGTCATCATTTTGATCCCTGCTACAGTCTCCTTTTTAGCAATCTGGTGATAATGCCAGCCAGCTTCAGCTGGGTTGCAGCAATAATAATAATAATAATAATAATAATAATAATAATAAAATGACCTTCATGCAAAGCATCAAGGTCTATATTTTATGTATCTACAAGGAGTTTGATCAAAAGAGCAGTTGTAGGGGCTGGCAGGTAGCATGGTGGTTAAGGGTGCTGGGCTCCCACATGGACAATCAGAGTTTGAATACTGGACCTGGAGGCTTGCTTTCTCATTTTCTCTCTTTCCTGCTCTGACCCTCTCTGGTCAAATTTAAACAAACAAAAACAAACAAATAAATAAAGTTAAATAAAAAATTCTTTAAAAAACGTAGTTGTAGCATCCATGCACTTTGAGGTTGCTGAAAGAGAGAAACTAGATTTTATGCCAACTTGCTCCCCTTAAAGACTAGTTATATTTGCCTCCAAAATTATAAAACCAGGGGAAAAGACTAGAAAAGAATGATCTTTCACTGTCTTAGAAAACAGGATTTATCACTGATAGTAAATAATATTTGCTATACATCTGTATTTCCTTTAAGTTTTTTAAAAAATTACTCTATTTATTTATTATTATTCAATGTGATGAGAAAGAAAGAGAGAGAGAGAGAGAGAGAGAGAGAGAGAGACAGACAGACAGACGGACAGAAAGAAAGAAAACCACCAGCTCTGGGACTCAAATTGTTGTGGGCCATGTGGGAATACAACACCTTAACCACCATGCCACCTATTTACGATTTTTAATTTTTGTTTTTAGAGATTTTTGCTATAGAGTGTATACATGTGCCAGAGAGATAGAGAAACAGAAAAGTGTGAAATCATCCCCCAGGGGATGGCCACGCCACAATCCCTTCTCTTCTCCTCTCAGGATTTTGGACATGTATGCACACGTACCTGGCGTGAATTTTAAGCTTCCAGGTCCAGGACTTGAACGGCAGTTCACTATGTGGGAGTCCAGTGATGTAACCATTACACCATCTGCTTGTCCCTTCTATATTTCCCTTTTAGTCTTAGAGCAACAGTGCTGTAATATATTAAACTTTGAGGACAAGTATACTTAGAGTTGATTCACATCTAGAGATTCCTTTCTAGAGGTCTTAGGTTTGCTATCATTTGTTTGTGTGAACTTCTCAACTCTGCCTATCACTTAACTAACCTTTTTTTTAAAAAAAAAAAAGAAAATTTTAAAGTTTATTTTATTCATGGCAGTGCATATACCATGCCACTGGCTGACCCTATAGTTACTCTTACAGAGAGAGAGAAGCCAGCAGGTGGTGTGGTGCTTAATGTGCTGGATTCCCACATGGGTGACCGTGGTTCCAGTTCCAGACTCAGTGGCTTGAAAATCATGCCAGGATGTGCACCCAAAATCCTGAGAGGAGAATGGACTGCAGCCATCCCTCCTTGGGGATAATTTATCACTTTCCCTTTCTCTGGCTCTCTGGCGAGCATACACGCCCTATGGCAAAAACAAAAACAAAGAAAAAAGAGAGAGAGAGGTATACTCTTGATAGAGTTTTGTCAAGCCATGATCTCCTTTCCCCAGCACCCTAGCTAGTCAAGATTCTGGGTACATGTACATGTGCCTGGTATGTTTTTAAGTTGACCTGGGGATCCAAGCCGCAGCTAACTACATGGCTTCCAGCACTGTAATATAGCTTACCTCTTCTTGCACCACAAGGCTAGACCTTAGCTGAGCTTTTAAAATATTGGGTTGTCAGAAAAGTCATGATGCATTTTTGCATAGTAAAACTATGTCATGACTTTTCTGACAACCCAATACATTCAGCTCATGCTCTCCACTTCAGTCATAGTAGATGGTCCACAAATGTTTATTATGTAAATAAATGAAAAGACAGACATGTTCTGCCTCTTTTCTTCCAGGTGTCCTAACCCTCTATTCCTCTAAGTCTTTTTTTTTTTTTGGAGAGGCTTTCACTACAGGGCGCGTGCACTTGCCGGACAGACAGAGAGAGACAGAGAGACAGAAAGCGAGAAATCACCCCCCAGGGGGGATGGCCACACTGCAATCCCTTCTCCTCCATTCTCCTCTTGGGATCTTGGGCACACAGGCACACGTGCCCAGCGTGAGTCTAAGCTACCGGGTTCGGGACTTGAACTGTGGTCGACTACATGGGAGTCCAGTGACATAGCTATTACACTAACTGCTGGTCCCTGAGTCTTTGTAATATGCTACTCGTTGTCCCGGAAATATTCTCAGTTGCTCCCAAGACTGTATTTCGTTTTCCATTCTCTAATTTTGGCAATTAGTCACTTCTTTCAGTGGAATCTTCCTAAACTGCACCTCCTTGGTTGGGCTTCAAGTCACTCTTTTCTTTTTTTTTTTTTTTTTCCCTTTTTGCTATAAGGTGCATGCACTCATGAGAGAGAGAGAGAGAGAGAGAGAGAGAGAGAGAGAGAGAGAGAGAGAGAACACTCCCCCCAGGGAGTATGGCCACACTACAATCCCTTCTCTTGTATTCTCCTCTCGAGATTTTGGACATGTATGCACATATACCCAGAGTGTTTCTCAAGTTGCCGGATCTAGGATTTGAACTGCCTAGTTTGCCATGTGGATCCAGCTGCCCTAAACCACCATGCCAGTGGCTGACCCTACAGTCACTTTTAAAAACTCCTCAGTCCATCTCTCTGAGATGAATGAGCTCTTAGTCACACTACTAGCACATGCTATATTGTATCCTTGACAATTCTAAGTCAAATGACTTAACACCTCCATGGCTGGTCTATTCCTCACTACTTGATTTACTCTGGTACTGTGGTTTTACAAAGAGCAGTTCCCCATGTGATAAGCTCTCAGCTAATCAAATCAAATAACCTTCTAGTAAGCCAGCTAAGGTAATTTGTGAACTGTTCTCTTCAAATAAAATGTGGCTGCAGGGCATAGTCGGGTGAATTATAGTGCCTAGGAAATGAATATTTCAACATAAAGCATCTAGGTTTGATAATTATATAAGATTATCACTGTGTTAGTTAATAAAGTATGAATTATTTAACACTATCATTGTATTAGTAAATAAAGCATGTCTCAAAGTCAGGTTGTTCCTAACTAGCCTTAACATGGTATGTTTGATATTAATTATTAGTTTTTCCTGTAATTCCCTTTTCCCCTTAGTCTAGTAAGTGAAATCACTTTATTAGGGAAGAAAGGCAAAGTATCCACTCAGCTTCTGATCTGCACTTTTTACTGACTTGACTATTATGCGATGGAAATAAACTGGACTCAGAGTCAGAATATTTGGTTTCGAATCCTGACTGTCACTTGGTTTTATGACCTTGGACAAGGTCATTTCTCTCCTGTGGGTCTCAGGTCCATCTGTAAAATGCAAGTGATAAATACCTCACTGTATTTTTTGCTATGACTAGAAGAGATAACATGTATGAGAATGTTTTGTAAACTGTAAAGTGCTATAAAATATGAAGGAATGTTATGATCACTTTGGAATCAACTACAATTAAAAGGTACCAATTTAGTCTGGTAGGAACACTTAAACATGAAGAGAGCCTGCTTGTACACTCAGGCAGTCCAGGTTCTACACAGAGCTGACTCCAATGCCCCCCTTAGTGTATTCATGCCTCAGAATGGGATCCAAGGGGCTTAGATGCAGGGTATGAGGCCAGCACATTCCTAGATTGAAAAGGCTATTTTACCAGCAATGAATACTAATGATTAGAATCCCTGACAGAGTTGAAGAGCTTGTTCCTACCCCTTGGCTGTTTTTCCTGGACACCTTAACCAATTTTGTTGGCTTCCATTCCTCATCATCTCCATCATCAGCATCACCATCACCATCATCATGCTCAATTACAGAATGTTCTGAGCAATATTTTAGATCCTCGATGTTCATGGTTTGCTCCAGGAACTTTTCTTTAACACGGGAAGGTTTTGGCTAAGAAAAAAGAATTGGAGTGTTTACTTAAGAACAATTAAAAAAAATACACACGGTATCATATATTCCCAGTAGCTGTTGCCAGTTATATTATCAGAGCAGAGACTTCAGAATCCCTCAAATATACCCCACTTGGCTTTACGAATCAGAGGAAATTCTACTTTAGCCTTTCCCTTGCAGAATCTTTGAAGGGATTAAAAACTGGAGATTGACCAATCTGAGGGAGGAAGAGTGGGTATGCATGAAAATATGAGACAAATATCTTTGGATGGACAGCTGAACATTGCTCTTTTCTCCTGCTCCTCCTCCTCAGTTCTGTTACATAATGCCTGTGCATGGCCAAAAGTCAGCTTTCTCATAAGGGAGAATGCCTATGTTCTTAATGATTGTACCTTACTTTTATTTGATACTCCCAGGAAAACTAAGATGCTAGAATTTGGGAATTTTCCATCTCTTATAAAAGGTGATTGTAGTACACTTACTCCAAACCTGGGCAATGGGCATTTTACCTTAGGTGGTATATATTCAAAAGAACAGTCTGGGGATAGAAGAGTATCCTTAGGAAGATGAGGTGTCTGTCTGCTGGCTACTTGGAGGAGAGTCAGCCTCTATTTGAAAAAAAAAAAAAAGAGAGACAAGTATATAATGCAGGGCAGCTTCTGGGAGTGTGCATGACTAAAACACAGATTCCAGACCTAGGCTAGCTAAAGTTTAAGCCTTAGTAAAGTGAGGCAGGGTTACAGTCGAGTAGGTTGAAGGACCTACTTTTCAAGATCAATACTAGACTCAGAAAAGGGCAAACTCAAAAACCTATATTCATATCATTTTGAAATGCACAGACTATATCACATGGAAACTCAATGTAGACATCATGAAAAAGAACCATGCCACCACACTGAGGGTTGCTTCCATGAGCTGGCCTTAGTAGCAATGGGGTCTTCCAGGGCTTACTCAATGGGAGGGAAACTGTATTACCTGCTTGATGATTTCATTCTCTTGGAGAAGCTGTTGATTTTGCTCACACACTCCTCGCATCTTCTCAAGTTCTTCATCCTATTTCCAGATAATGTAGTGATAGGTGGAGTTATTTTGGATACTACATGTGGGTTACCAAAAAACTCACATAGACAAAAACATACTGCTGCCAAGTTGCTGGAAGCACATAAATTGTTCACAGCAGGCACTGGCACCCAGAAAAATGTCAATTCCCAGTTCCTAGGTACCCTGAATGCCACTACTATGCTAAAGCTCCCCAGCAGCTTTGACTGCAATTGTGGGAACCATGGGCTCTGTCCTACAAAGCCTTCCTTATTCTTTTCAATTCTCTAGCCTCAATCTCCTATTTGCGTTGGGATATTGATTAGGAAATACAGTTAGCCCTGTTTCTATTAAGTTTATAGATGCTTCTGTTCACCCTTCCCATCATAGACTAAGCAGTTTATTTGCTACTTTAATAAGCCTGATTAAACTTCTTGGCACTTAAAGACAACTGGGTGAATGTGTACAACCTTAATGAGTCTGGCTACATATTAGATGGGAGGTACCAAGGAAACTGTAAAGACTGGTGGTTCAGGAAAAAGATCTAAGTTCAACTATTTTAGTGCTCTAACATGCTCCTTAAGGGTGTGGTGTTCCTAGCCTCTGGAAGAAATTCAGACCCCAGGCATTTTATAAACATGTTACGTCTCAGCTCAGAAGAAGCAGCTCAGGAATATACAGTTGAATGCCCCAGGATTCTAAGTAACTGCTGGATGATTTCACTTTCTCAACTTTTTAGAACTCATGTTGAGGGAAAGCATGCAGAAGCCTCAAAATCAGATATGGAGTATGTACTGCCATTTTGGTACCCAAACTGAGGTTATTCTTCATGTGGCTACACTTCAAATACTCTTAAACTGATTAAATAGAGCCAAAAGGCAGTAGAAGCTATCATTATAAACTCTTTTTTTGGTGGTTAATTACTCTCTGCTGCAAGTACAATGGTCTAAATGAAACAGGATTCTCAGTCTGGACTGTAAAACCAGTTTTTGGAGCCCTTTCCCTTATTATCGTACCTGACACTTCAGTGTACTCAGAAGCTGCTGTTCCTTTTCACTGACTGACTCCTCTAGCTGCTTCTCTGCCATCTGGCTTTGCTGCAGCTGGTTGAGAAGGTACAGCACCTAGAGCAAGACATGCTTCAATGGGTCGTATCCAAGGAAAAAGGGGACAAAGGAATTTCAACTTAGTTCATTCAAGTAGTGATTCAGGTGACTCCTTTGTACTTTAGAGAAACACTGTTCTCTTTTGCTCTCATTACTTGAAGCAATAAGCACAACATTTCTCAGCATGTTAATCTTGGTATTCAAGTAAGAGACTAAAAGCCATCATCACTCTTATGTATAAATTTAAGAAATTCAAAACAGAGAGAACTTGTCTTATTTGCAAAATTTAGAAAGACCACATGGCCTTTGAAAGACATTTTATATCCTTCACTAACTTTTTTAAAATGAACAAAAGGCAATGGGTGAGGGACCAGCAGTTAGCGTAATGGCTATGTCGCTGGACTCCCACGTAGTCGACCGCGGTTCGAGTCCCGGACCCGGTGGCTTAAACTCACGCCGGGCGCGTGTGCGTGCGTGCCCAAGATCCCGAGAGGAGAATGGAGAAGGGATTGCGGCGTGGCCATCCCCCCTGGGGGGTGATTTCCTGCTTTCTGTCTCTCTGTCTCTCTCTGTCTGTCTGGCGAGCGCACGCGCCCTATAGCAAAAACCTCTCCAAAAAAAAAAAAAAAAAAAAAAAAAAAAGGCAATGGGTGAGAATCAAGCTTCTTGGCTTGTCAAAGATTACCTTCTCCTGGCACTGTTGCTCAATTCTGACCAGCTCAGCTTGTAACTCTGTTTCTATCTCAGCAAAATGATTTCGTTCCTCAAACAGCATCTTCTGCATGTCAGCACAGCTGGCCTTGCTCTGTTTCAGGCTGCTTTCAAGCTTGCTGACCTGTATTTTGGAAGAGACCAGCTGGAAGAGATAAAAGAATATCAGTTTTTCTGGAGAATGACCATGTTTTTCCCAATTCATCAGGCAAGAAAATACCAGCTTTCTCAAAATGGTCTGAGAAAAACTCCCTCATTTGAATTTTTTCAAGTTACATGGATTCTAACATTGAACAGTAACAATAGCTACTGCTCCATTCCCAGGCCAAGGGTGCATATTTCTGCTGAGACATATTATCTTAGGGATAGAAGCCATTGTTAATATTAATTTTCTTTCTTGTTCTGCCTCAAAACAAACACAAATAATATCTGACAACTCCAAATTCTTCCTTAGTCTTAAAAGGAAATTCACAGAATACACCCTTACAGCCAATTATGTCCTGTTTCAGAAAGTCTGCATTCACGTTAGAACTCGTAGACACATTAGCTGAGTCGGCAGATCTGACTCTTCAGGCTAGATTAATATCCTGTGCTGGCCTAATCTCACATTCACCACTAGCCCAGTTGGTAAACGTCAGAAATGCCAGTGTTCAGGGGCCAGCAGGTGGCATAGTGGTTAAGGTGCTGGACACTCCCACATGGAGTGTGGACTTGACCATGGTTCGAGTCTTAGACTTGGTGGCTTGCTTTCTTACTTTCCCTTTCTCTCTCTCTTTGTATTTCTCTTTGGTCAAATTAAAATGAATGAATGATTAAATAAAATTAATTTTTTTTTAAAAAAGAAATACTATTGTTCAAAGACTAATAAGGATTTCCTTAGCAGAATAAATCTGTTAACCTCCACACAAAAATGTATAAAGAGTAGCATTGCTCTAACTTGTGGATTTGGAGGTTTTTTTAAAGAATCATTTCCTTTATTTTATTTATCATTATTGTCATTTTCAATTTGACCAGAGTGAGACAGAAAAAGAGAGAAAGTGAGGAAACAAGCCGTTAGGTCTGACACTTGAACCGTGGTCAGCCATGTGGGATTCCAGTGCCCCTGGAACCACCATGGCACCTGCTGGCCCCAGATTTGGAGTTTGTATGCTTGTCTTGAGTGAAAAATGCCTCAATTAGCAGAGGCGATCAACTTTCATTCCTCCTGTGTGACAATGTAAAATGTTATATTATTTTAAAGCTAGTGAAGATGGCTTTTCTTTAAAATGAATGTGACAAAAGGTGCTTTAGTTTTTCCTCTTTTCTAGATTTTGTCTTAAACTTCAAATATACATCTCATAAATTAAAAAAAATTATTTCCATATTTAATTTTATTTGTTATTATTATTTATTTTTAAAATTTTGACCAAAGAGACAGAGAGAGCAAGAGAAAGGAAAAGTGAGAAAGCAAGCCTTCGGGTTCAGGACCCAAGCCACGGTCAGTCATGTGGGAGTCCAGCACTTTAACCACCATACCACCTGCAGGCCCCCTCATACCTGTTTTAAAAAGTAGTACAATATAATCATTTATGTTTAACCAGTGGCCCACTATGGCATACTGGCCTTTCCTAATAACAACAATTAACATTTATTGAGCACTTGCCATATGACAAGCACAACAGGTATCAATTTGTGAGTCATATTTTTGTAAATAACTGGCCTGGATTTGCTTACACCAGCCTTTACTCACTAAACTCTCTATTACTGTTATTAGGGCTTCTACCATGAAATGTGGCAATAACACTACAACAATACTCCAAAGCTAACAATTCCTTTCAAGTTACTCAGCCAGACCCCTAATTACTGGTAGGAAGAATGATGTTCACCTCTCCGATTAAATATTTCAGGGCACACTTGGCTTCTAAAATGGTAGCAATATTTTCCCAGCGTTGTTTTGGCCTGTCTTCACTTTCTGCATCCAGTAGCTTCTGCTGTAGGTCAGCGATCTGAGCACTCCTTCAGGGAAAGAAACAGTGAGCATCATTGCAAATAGCCTCAACAACACCAAAAAGAGGGGAAAGGCTCTGAGGAGAAAATTTGATAATTTTAAGAACAGAACTATCAGTTAAACATCATCTAAATAATGACTGAGTCACTTGGTTGGGATTTTATACAGCATCTCAAATCTTGTTACAAAGGGACTCCAAAAGAGAATATCCAAATGGTTTTATTTTATTAAACAGTGATTGAAATAAATGGGTCATATATTGGAACTCGGAAAGATCTAAGATTTTTGTTGTAGTAACTTGACGATGTAACTTTGTCATGAGGCCCTATAAGGTCAGACTGTGATAATGGTGGCCCACCCACACAAGGATAAGATTCAATATGGAGATCTGAAGGAAAAATCACAAAAGAACAAAAAGGTAAATGCGCTTTGCTAGATCAAATACCAAATTTGACGCCTAAGCTGGTGTTATCTTCGATAGGTTATCTCAAAGACCCTGCCATAGAATTGAGAAGTTTATAAAAATACTAGATACTCTGACCCTGGTTATCACTTCAAGATGCTTTCTGACTAAGTAAGACCCAGACCATAGTCTAAACAATATTTCTGTTTCATTAATAGCTTTCTTCTTTATTTTTTTCTGTGACTATTAAGAGTGAATATACCAGTATGTGCTTAATATGCAGTGAGGTAGTACAATTAAGATGGATACAGAA
Organism: Tupaia tana; assembly: GCA_026018925.1. NCBI lineage: Eukaryota > Metazoa > Chordata > Mammalia > Scandentia > Tupaiidae > Tupaia > Tupaia tana. Next base: position 94,937,173 of record JAKSZU010000009.1, read on the forward strand.
ATTAAGACAGCAGTGCTCAAGACTCATTCACAACTCTTTTTTTTCTTTTACTTTTTGTTATAGTGTACATGTGCTCACCAGAGACAGAGAGAGAAAGAGAAAGTGAGAAATCACTCTCACCCCAAGAGGGTGACCACAGTCCCTTCTCTTCCATTCTCCTCTTGGGATTCTGGGCATGTGAACGCATGTAACTGGCATGATTTTCAAGCCACTGGATCTGGGACACACACTGTAAAGTTGGTCATGTGGGATCTAGCACCTTAACTTAACCTTCATGCCACCTGTAGGCCTTCCTTCACACTCTTAAAAATTATGATTATTTTTTGGAGAGGTTTTTGCTATAGGGCGTGTGCGCTCGCCAGAAAGACAAAGAGAGACAGAGAGACAGAAAGCGAGAAATCACCCCCCAGGGGGAATGGCCATGCAGTAACCCCTTCTCCTCCATTCTCCTCTCAGGATCTTGGGCATACATGCACACACACCTGGCATGGATTTAAGCCACCAGGTCTGGGACTCAAACCGTGGTCGACTACATAGGAGTCCAGTGAAATAGCCGTTATGCCAACCGCTGGTCCAAAAAATTATTGATGACTTCTAAGAAATTCTGTTTACAAATGTAATACCTATGAATACTTATACTATTAGAAAACAGAACAATTAAAAATATTAATTTGCTTAAAAAAGATTCATTATGTTAACAAAACATATTTTATGAATAACTATATTTCCCAAGACAAAAAAGTAATAGTGAGAAGAATGAGGTTATTTTACATTTTTGTAAATCTCTGTCATGTCTGGTTTACTAAAAGACAGCTGGATTCTCACACTTTCCTCTGCAATCGTTTGTGACATGCTGTTCTGGCTGATTTAAATGATGACAATCTGGCCTCACATGGATTCACAGTTGGAAAAAAGGTAGTATTTTAACAGCTTTTTCAGATAATTGTAGATGTTCTTTGAAATTAAACTAAAACCCAGTAAATAGTAATTAATGTTCCTTAAAAATTAATTGTGGGGCCAGCAGGTGGCGTGGTAGTTAGCGGTGCTGGATTCCCACACTGCTGATTGTGGTTCGAGTCCCAGACCTGGCGGCTTACTTTCTCACTTTCTCTTTCTCTCTCTCTCTCTGTCCGTCTCTGGTAAAATTAAAAAAATAAGTAAGTAAATAAATAAAGTTAAATAAAATAATAATTTAAAAATAATTTTAATGTGGAATCTGAAACTATTATTAATAAATTTTTATAGTCTTAAAGATCATATTTGTTAGTATCACTACTGATCTCATCAGAAAAGTTATGAAAAATTGTCAAGCTCATGGTAACAGATGTAAGTTTTCCAAAACTCTAAGTTTTGCTTGAAAGTAAAATTTTATCTTTGGTAATAAATACTGTCAGTTGTTTTCCTTAAAGTGACAGGCTCACTCTATCATTTTTGAGAAAATATATGCCAAGTAGCCAAGTCTGAATAACCATAGTGTGTCTGTCAGTCATTCTTTTAAGTAAAAATGATGTTCCATGAAAAAGAGGTCTGCTAAGTTTAGACCTCAACCACTCAAACAGGCAACCATCATACTCAGCATGTAGCAAAAGTGCTTTATGTGTTCTTTCCATTTCATCGCACAGGATATTAAAAAGATGTGAATTCAAGGGTCAAGATTTAATAAAATTAACAATTTTTACTGCTTTATGAAAGCCATTTGTAAGTGAAACCGGATTTTTTTTTTTTAACCTGAGAGTGTGGAAGTGTGATGCATACAATGACTACTAGTTCAGGTTGGTGTACTGCTTTTGACTCAGGATGTCACTAGTTTTGTCCACTATTGCTTTTGCACTATTGGTGCAAATGTTGACAAAGAAGGTAAATAATGTCTTAATAATATTTTGAAAATAATTTCATTTACCAGAGGGTACACATATTAGGTTGTTGGAAAAGTCATGACATATTTTTTTTGTTTTTCAAAGGTCATTTATTTATATAAAGAACAAAGATCAATCAATGATATATTGCCTTCTTTATTTGATAACCTTTTGCCATCTTTCAGTGAACTTCAGAATTTCTCATTCACAGGGTCCAGCAGTTAGCGTAATGGCTATGTTGCTGGACTCCCACGTAATCGACCACGATTCGAGTCCCGGACCCGGTGGCTTAAACTCACGCCGGGTGCGTGTGCGTGCGTGCCCAAGATCCCGAGAGGTGAAGGGATTGCAGCATGGCCATTCCCCCTGGGGGATGATTTCTCGCTTTCTGTCTCTCTGGCGAGTGCACGCGCCCTATAGCAAAAACCTCTCCAAAAAAAAAAAAAAAAAAAAAAAATTCCTCATTCACAGAAGGACTTGTCTTTATCGGTGAAAAACTGAACAGAGTGCTGATTTACAGCCTCATCTGAATTGAACATTATACCATATAAGGAGTTTTAAAGAGTGAAACAAGTGGAAGTCTGATGGCACAAGGTCAGACAAGTATGGTGGGTATGCAAAACATCCCATCCAAGCTCCAATAATTTTTGATGGATGACCAAACTTGCTTATGGTCTTGCATTGTCATGATGGAACACAACTCCTTTATGATCAATGAGCTCTGGACATTTCTGGATGACCGATTTGTTAGAATTGTCCAAATGCCAACAGTACACATTTTAATTGATTGGTTGCTTGGTATGAGCTCAAAAAATACAACACCTTGGGGGCGGCAAGTGGCATGGTGGTTAAGGGCGCTGGACTCCCACATGGCCGACCACGGTTCAAGTCTCGGACCTGGTGGCTTGCTTTCTCACTTCCTCTCTCTCTCTCTGTGTCTCTCTGATCAAAACTGGAAAATAATAATGATAATAATAATAAATAAAGTTAAATAAAATAATTCTTTAAAAAAATACAACACCTTTAAAATCTCACCACACTGAGAGCATAACTTTCCTCTGATGAATGCTTTTGATGTCGTTTGAGGCAAATCATCATGTCAAGACTGTTTGTTCGTGTACCACATTGTTGTAAACAATTCATTTTACATCATCATTTATCAGTTGCTTCATATTTAATAAGCATATCACAGATTTATTTAATTTTTATTATTATTATTTATTTATTTTAAAAATTTGACCAGAGAGAGTCAGAGAGGGACAAAAAGGTAAACTGAGAAATCAAGCTTCCAGGTCTGGGACCTGAACCACGGTCCACCACGAGGGAGTCCAGTGCCTTAACCATACCACTTGCTGGCCCCCTATCACAGATGCTTATTCACACTATCACATAAACTTATTATTTTTTTTTTTTTGGAGAGGTTTTTCGCTGTAGGGCGCGTGCGCTCGCCAGAGAGAGAGAGACATAGAGACAGAAAGCGAGAAATCACCCCCCAGGGGGGATGGTCACGCTGCAATCCCTTCTCCTCCATTCTCCTCTCGGGATCTTGGGCATGCACGCACACGTGCCCGGCGTGAGTTTTAAGCCACCGGGTCCGGGACGCGAACCACGGTCGACTACATGGGAGTCCAGCAACATAGCCATTACGCTAACTGCTGGTTCCCAACTTATTTTTTTATAGACCATAGATTAGTTTATTTTCAACACCCATCATGCCATGAATTCATAGGGAATAGGTTCCAGTAGCTCAAGCTCCTTTCCACAAAGTGTGCTTCTCTGGGTGGAATAGACTGGTGCTTTAGTTGAATCCAGGTACCTTTCTCTTTGGCTTCTTTCTTTTTCTGGTCATTTTCCTTTACATGTTTTAGGAAGCCATCTCTGCTCTTAGAATGCTTAACATGCTCTATATGCACATTAATTCTCTTGGCAAGAATCTTGCCTTAACTTGTTTGTTCACAACAATGCCAACAGCATGCTGGGTAACACTGTAGACTCTTCCAGTTTTGCCATGGTAACATCTATGGGGCATTCCTTTTTGAACAGTAGTCATTCCCTTGATGTCTATAATATCACCTTTCTTGTAGATTCGCATATGTGCTGCCAAAGGAACCATTCCCATGTTTTCTAAAAGGCCTAGAGAACATATATCGGGTACCTCTCCTCTTTCCCTGTGTTCATCATTTTGGGTAATTACTGGAAGATGGCGGTTCCGGCCAAAAGCCAAATAAACTTTTCTTTAAAAAATAATTATTTATTTAATTTTATTTATCTTTAATGTTTTTTATTTTGACCAGAGAGAGATAGAAAGAGAGAGAGAAAGTGAGAAAGCTAGCGTCCATGTCCAGGACTTGAACTGTAGTTGGCCATGTAGGAATCCAGCATCCGATCCCAAATGAACTTTTTTGAGTGTACGAGGAACACAAATATCGAGCTTTTTAATATATTCCAGCTTCTTCAGGTAGTTGTGAATGCTTGAATGGTGGATGTTTAAGGTTTCTGTGGTCTCTTGTATTGTAAAATGTGGGTTTGAGTCAGTCGATACCTTTATTTTGTCATCATCATCCTCATTGGGCCTCCCTGACCAAAGAATGTCATTGAGATCAAAATAACCAGCAGAAAATTTTGTGAACCACTGTTGGCACTGACATTCTTGTAGAGCTTTGTCACCATAAACTTTACACAGCTCTTTTTTTTTTTGAGGTTTTTGCTATAAGGCATATGCACTCGCCAGAAAGACAGAGAGACAGAAAGCGAGAAATCAACCCCCCAAGGGGGGATGGCCATGCCACAATTCCTTCTCCTCCATTCTCCTCTTGGGATCTTGGGCAAGCATGCACATGCACCTGGTGTGAGTTTAAGCCACCGGGTCTGGAACTCGAACCGTGGTCGACTACATGGGAGTCCAGTGACATAGCCATTTCGTCAACTGCTGGTCCCAACTTTACACAACTTTTCACAAGTTTGATGTGCGTTCTTCTCTTTACAGATATAAAACAGTAAAATATGGTTAAAAATGCAGTTTCGTCTTCCATCATCAACTTGTTGTAAAATCTCCCAAACTCAATGAAATCGTTTATTTTTTTTTTAATTTTAGAATGAATTAGAGCTGTCAGTGTCAAAATGACATAGCAGCAACATAGATGTGAAGACTTTAGTACTTCCAAAAATGAACTAGTGCTGTCTGTTTCAAAAATGCATGATGACTTTTCTAACAAACCAATACTTGCCAGAGAGAGGCAGAGAGGGGGAGAAAGCACACTGCAATGGGCGTAGTGATAAATGCATCTCTTCCCTTCCATTTATTCATTCTGTTGGGATTTGGGACATGTACACACATACACATCCAGCGTGTTTTTTAAGCTGTTGGGGCCAGGATTTGAACTGCATGGTTAGCCATGTGGGATTTGGTTCCCCAACCACTATGCCACAGGACAGGACCTTGAAAATATTTTTGATGGGAACCAGCAGATGGCATAATGGTTGCATCACTGGACTCCCATGTAGTCGACCATGGTTTGAAGCCAAAATTCTGCAGCTTAAAACTCATGCTGGGTGCATGTGCATGTGTTACCCAAAATCCTGAGAAAAGATGGAGGAGAAGGGATTGTGGCATGACCATCTCCCCTGAGGGGTGATTTCTCGCTTTCTGTCTCTCTGTCCCTCTGTCTCTCTGGCAAGCGCACATGCACTATAGCAAGAAATCTCTCTCTTAAAAAAAATAGTTTTGATGACCTGAGCTCCCTGAAAAGGTCTTGGAGACTCCCAGGGGCCTGCAGATCACCCTGGTCTAAGGTATGGCCCTTTCCTTTAACAAGCTTATAATCTGTCTTCAGATTGACAAAAATCATAAACATAAAATAATAAAAATAATCATCACATATATCACTGTATCACACAACTCAGTACTATAGTTTTTTTTTCTTGAGAGGTTTTTGCCATAGGGCGCGTGCGCTCGCCAGACAGACAGAGAGAGACACGCCTGACGTGAGTTTAAGCCACCAGGTCTGGGACGCGAACCGTGGTCGACTACGTGGGAGTCCAGCGACATAGCCATTATGCTAACTGCTGGTCCCAGTACTATAGTTTTTTATATTTATTTATTTAATTTTATTTATTATTATTTAATTTGCTATAGGGCATGTGTGCTCACCAGACAGAGGCAGAAAGAGAGGGAAAGTGAGAAAGCAAACTACCAGGTGTAGGACTCGTAAATTTTGAAAGAGTTTAGAGAAAAGTAAAATTAGTGAGGGATAGAGAATTAGGGAAGGCTTCTGGAAGAAGTGGGACAGAACATTCCAGAGTTGTGATTTATCATACGCCCTTTGATGTCTTTTCTGACAATTCATATTCCTTATCTATTTTAAAATTTAGTTTAAATCTTATCAATTGTAAAGAAAATTCCCTTGGTGAAACTCATCTCTCTAATTCTTTGGCACCTGTCTTACATTTACATAATCATTTACTTATGTACATGGTGTGTGAGTAAATGTTTAACAAACTACACTTACAAAAGCCAGTCCTGATTTGTAGCTTTTGCCAATTTCTCCAGTGTAAATACTCTCACCATAACCAATCACAAGCTATCAATGATTTACAACACTCCTGAAGTTTAAACAAAAGACGTTAGCACATCATTGCACTTGAGAGCAAGGATAGTGCTATCATTTCTGTATGTCCCAACTATATCCAGTGCAGCACAAAGCAGGAACTCTCAATGTTAGTGACTTATACATGTATTCAGAGATAAATAGCTGGTATATATTGCTGAAACCAAATGAAATGACCTCCAAGGTCTTCTGGGCAATAAAATTCTATTATCCTAAGACACTATAAAATCCCTGTCATAGTTGTGTTCTTTCTACATTTCATAAACTTCTTAAAATAGTTATTAGAGAGGCCCTGTAGCATAGTTTTTGGTCTTAGAACCAGGAGCAGGGAGAGAGAACATTCATTTATGGAGCACTTCTAATGTGCCAAGAACTATTACTAATCTCATTTAATGCTCATGACAACTTTCTTTTTATATTATTTCTACATTGCTGATGATTTCTAAAGTTCTCCTTATTATGTTGCTGCTTTCCTATGATAATTTCTTGAGTCCATCTAAAATTCTGTTCTTAGTTTTATATTTCAGAAATACTACTGTGTCAAACATTGTGGTGTGCTGTAAAGAGCATGGGCTTTGGAATTAGATAGTTTCAAATCCCAGCTCTGTTATTTGTTAGCTAGGTAGTGCCTTTGGCAAACTTCTTAAGACCTCCGAACTTCACTTAAAATCTTGAACTTCATTTAAAATCTCTAAAGTGAGAAGACGGATACTTATCTCACTGGGTATCAGAGGTACTGAAGGAGAAAATGTATCGAACATGTCTAATGCAGGGACTGGTTCAAAAAATTGTTACTTTCTCTTGTTTTTCTACCATCACAAAGCTTTTGTAAAACAAGCTTTTGGAATGGTATGTTCTATTTTTAATTCTATGCATAAGTTTTTATAATGTCTTTGAGATACTCTCATTACCTGAGTTCCATTTCAGTTTCTAGGCTTTCAATCTGCTTTGTAATAGAATCCTCTGACTCTGAAACTTGACCATGTAGCTCTGCAAGTGAGAATGTCCGCCTCTGTAAAGAATAGTGGGAACAAGGGTGAAGTACTAAAAGGAACCAAAGCAGTGAGGATTTCTGGGGAATGCAGACAGATTCTGATTATTGGTAACATTTTTTTGCAAGGGCACTTACCCGGAGTTTAGGAGGTGGATTCTCCCCAGACTCCCTTTTTTCTTTGAGTTGAGCTAGATCTTGAGCCAGGATCTTTCTGTCTTCAAGAAGGTCATTCAGATGGCGTTTGGCTTCCTCAGTACTAACCATAACCTCAATTTCATTTCCAAGCCAATTCTAGAAGAGAATCAGGTGATGTCTGGTTTAGGGATGAAGAATCATTGGGCCATAAGCTAGATTCAGCTCCATGCTTAATTTCATTTGGACCAGGGCTCAAGTAACTAGAAGCAAGTTTTCCATTTGTATCCACATTTAGTAAAAACACCAACACTTTTCAGAGTTTAACAGAGATAGCCTAAAAAGTTATAAGAAAGATAATTTTTCCAGAAAAATCTTTCTCCAGATATACTAGCATTACTACATGCCCTGTCTTTACTTTCTCCATTTTCCTTTTAACATTTGTTCTTTGCTCTTAACTAATCATGTAGGATTGAAGATGATTTTTACTCTCTATTCTATTTAATACACAGATTTAAAAAAAATTGCTATTGGGAATGTGTGCCGACTGGAGATAGAGAGAGGGAAAGTGAGAAAGCACTCTCTGGGGGGAATGGCTACACCATAATCCCTTCTCTTCCATTCTCTCCTTGGAATTTTTTTGGGGGCATGCACGCACATGTGCCCAGTGTGTTTTTCTTTCTCATTTTTTGAAAAAAAAATTATTTATTTAATTTTATTTATTATCATTATTATTTTTTTTAGTTTGACAGAGAGATAGAGAGAGAGAGAAAGTGAAGAATGCGAGCTGCCAGGTCTGAGGCTTGAACTACAGTCAGCCACATGGGAGTCCAGCACCTTAACCGCACACCACCTGTTGGCCCCATTCACTGTGTTTTTCAAATTATTGGGTCCTGGACTTGAATTGTACAGTCAGCCATGTGGGATCCAGCACCTTAGTCACCATGTCACCTCCTGGCCCGATATTCTTTTTAAAAAAATTTATTCATTAATTCCATGGTGAGAGAAAACCACCACTAACCGGGTCTTAATGCCACAATCCATTCCAAGTCTCATTCAGTCACAGATCATGAGAATGCATGTGCCAGTGTGTTCAGGGAGGTCTCCAGATGCAAATCAGGAACTCTCATGTGGGTCAGAGTACCATGTTTGACTGCTGTGCTACCCCCTGTCCCCTAGATATTCATTATAATCTTTAAAGTAGAGGAATGATTTTTTAAGAAAACAATTTACTAAATTCACTTTTTAAAATAGTAACCATTCTTGAGACATTACTGCTTTTGAGGAAGATAAAGCATACTAATAGTAATCTGGGACCAGCAGGTAGCATGGTGGGTTAAGGCGCTGAACACTCCCACATGGCTGACCAGGGTTCAAGTCCTGAATCTGGTGGATTGCTTCCTCACTTCCTCTCTCTCTCACTCTCACCCTCTGTCTCTCTCTGGTCAAATTAAAAAATAAATGAATGAATAAATAAAATAAAAAATAAGTAATTAAAAAAAAGCATACTAATAGTAATCAATAGATGGCTAAAGAGGTTATATTAATATCAGATAAAGTAGATTTCTACCAGAAAATACTACTTGGTATAAAAAAGATCATTTCAGCATGATAAAGGAGTTAAATGTTTAAGAACATAATTCTTAAATTTTTTTAATTGCCAGTGGGTGCATGTGCTCATCAGAGAGAGGTCATGCCACAATCCTCTCTCCTCCATTTCTCTATGCTGTTGGGATTTGGGGACACATGCAGAAATACCCAGTGTGTCCCCCACCCCCTTATTTTTAATTTGTGGGGCCAGCAGATGTCATGGAGATTAAGGCACTGGATCACACATGGCCAACTCCACGGATTAAGTCCTGGACACTGACTTGAAAATCATGCCAGGCGTGTGTGTATGCACGCTAAAGATCCCTACAGCAGAATAGAGGAGAAGGGATTGTGGTGCGGCTATATCCCCTGGTAGGTGATTTCTCATTCCCCTCAATCTGTTTTTCTCTGACAAAAAACATGCTTCCTATAGCAGAAAATTTTAAAAAAGTTGCTAGAGTATGTGTGTTTGCTAGATAGAGACAAAGAGAGAGAGAGAAAGAAAGAAAGAAAGTGAGAAAGCATCCCCTATGGGGGATGGTCACGCTATGCTCCCTTTTCTATTTCTCCTTTTTGGATTTTGGGCACACATGCACACATGCCTGGAGTGTTTTTCAAGCTGCTGGATCTGGGACTTGAACCACACAGTTGGCCATGTGGGATGCAATTGCCTTAACTACCATGCTACCAGCTGGCCCCCTCATGTTTTATAAGTTACCAGGGCTAGGATTTAAACTACAGACAGCCACGTGGGATCTGGCTCCCTTAACCTCTAGGCTATTGGGCTGGCCTAATCCTTAATTTTTATGTCCTTAGTAATAGAGCACTAAAAATCATGAAACAAAAACATACATGTATGTATATATATATATATATATATATATATATATATAGTGAACAGAGAAGATAATATGAAATCATAAAAATATTCAATTGATCTAAAAGAAGCCAGAAAACAAGAAAGAAAAGGAATGAAGTATAAAAGTGACAAATAGAAAACAAATAGCAAGGGCTGGCTCCTGGTGCAGCAGGTAATGAGCTGCTCAAGAGAAGCTGTACCCCACACGGTGACTGTGGTTTGAATCTCTAACCTGGACAGCCTGAAACACACTGGATACTTGTGTGAGTGCCCAAGATCTGATGGGCTGGAGGATTGGAGGAAGGAGATAATAGAGCAACCAGACTCTGTGGAGAGAACTTCTTTCTCTCTCTCTGCCTCCTTCTCTATCACATCTTTGGGCATGTGCTCTGTCATGAATTTTTAAAAAAGAAAGAAAATAAATATAACAATGATAGGCTCAAACTTTCTTTTTTTAGTTATAGGGTTTGTCCACTAGCTAGAGAGAGACAGACAGAGGGAGATAGGGAAAGTGAGAAATTACCCCTTAATAGGGGATGGCCATGCTGCAATCCCTTTTCCTCTATACTCCTCTTGGGATTTTTGGGCATGCACGTACATGCGCCCAGCATGTTTTTTAAATTGCCAGGTCCAGGACTCAAACTGTGCAGTCAGCAATATGGAATCTAGAGCCTTAACCAACATGTCACCTGCTGACCCAGGCTCAAATGCAACCATATGAAAAATCATATTAATCGTATGGGAAGTCTTCAAAAATTCATGAAAAATGTTTATAATGAAGACACTATGCATAGATTTCAATTTCTTTTGGTACTGGAATAAACTCATACTTTAATTCCATTTTTCCACAAACTTTTTGAAATCCCCCTATAAATGGTCTAAACACCCCAATTAAAAATGCAGAAAATTTTCAGAATGGATTTGAAAAGCTACCTTTAAGAAACACACTTTTTTAAAAAGGCACAATAAGTTAAAATTAAAAGGTTCGAAAAAGCATGTTAACACTAATCAAAAGAATGCTGGAGGTGCTATATTAATATCAGAAGAATAAGGGTCAATAGGTGGTTTGGTGGTTATGGTGCTGGATCCCACATGGCCAACTCTGAGGTTTAAGTCCTGGACCCAACTTGAAATTCATACAGTGTGCATGAACATGCATACTCAAAATTCCAGAGGAAGGCCGGCGGGCCCCGCCTCCGCCGGGCCTGCGTGTGCAGCGACCCGCCCCGCCTCTGCCGGGCCTGCGCGCCGTGGCGTTGCATCTCCAGCGCTGGGTATGTCCCGCACTCGGCGCTGACGCGGACCGGTGGCACAGACTGGCCGAGCTCGCCAACCTTCCTTTCTCGGGGCGGGCGGGCGAGCGGGGGGTGGCGCTGGATCCCGTGCACAGTTGTGCGCTTGGGGCTGGCGTGTGGCCGCCAGGCCTGCGTGTGGCAGCCGGGCCTGAGCGTGGTCGCCGGGCCAGTGCGGGGCCGCTGGGCCTGCGCGTGGCCACTGGGCCTGTGAGTGGCGGCCGGGCCAGCGCCTGCGCTTGGCCACTGGGCCTGTGCGTGGCCCCCAGGTCTGCCCGTGGCCGCCGGGCCTGAGCCTGGCCCCCGGGTCTGCGTTTGGCCTCCGGGTCGGAATGTGGCCGCTGGGCCTGCGCGTGGCCGTCGGGCCTGCGCCTGCACGTGGCCGCCGGGCCTGCACGTGGCCCTCGGGCCTGCGCCTGCGTGTGGCCGTCGGACCTCCGCGAGGCCCCCGGGCCTACGTGTGGCCGCCGGGCCTGCGCCTGTACGTGGCCGCCGGGCCTGCACGTGGTCGCCGGCCCAGCGCGTGGCCCCCGGGCCGGTGCGTGGCCGCCGGGCCAGCGTGTGGCTGCCGGGCCTGCGCCTGCGTGTGGCCGCCGGCCTTAGGTGACAAACTGAGGCCGAAAACTAGGACTAACAACTTGCAACTACAAACAACAGAAAGAAACTTTAGCTGTCTTAAACCAATTGAGAAATATATTGTATAGGAGGATTGTCTCCGCCTATGGACAGTGAGAAGATGATGGTCACCAGCCCTGCATTACCTCAGGGAAAAACAAGAACTACTCTACCATTCTTAAGGAAGCCAGATACCCGAGGATGACTCACGCTGCAGATCCCCACAACACCATTCCCAGTAACCACAAGATGGATGCTGTGCCGCATCAACTGATAATCATCTCTGCCTTCAAGAACCGCTTTCCTGAAACTGTCTTACATGGAGATTCACCTACAATTGCGGAACTGCACGAGACCCACCCTTAATTCAACCCTGAATAGAATCTATGCTCCCTATTGTTAAAAACTTTATGAGCTGATAATTGGAAAGAAAAAAAAAAACTGAAAGAACTGGAGGGTATAATAGCAGGGAAGGCAACTGTGGATGCTAGAGACAGTATGGGAGAGGTAATGGGAATGAGTAATTGAGGGTGGAGGGGAGGGATTCACGGAACAAACAACACACTTAATAGACACAAAAATGAAAAGTTGTCTGTTGATGATAATGTACATGGTAATGTCATTGTCTTGACTAATGTGCACTGTATTCATGCTGGAAAAAACCATGTTGTACACGGTGAAGAGAGGCAATGACTAAATGTAATAATTGAAATAAAAAAAAAATTCCAGAAGAAAATGAAAGAGAAGAGATTGTGGTGTGGCCATTCCCCATTGGGGGTGATTTCTCACTTTCTCTGTCTCTGTGTCTTTCTCTGTCATGTGCACCCACCCTATGACCAAAATCTAAAAAAAAAAAAAAAAAAAAAAGAAAAAAGAAAAGAAAAAAGATTTTAGAACAAAGAATGTTACCAGGAATAAAGAAGATCATTTTATAACAAAAGGGTCAATTAATTCTAAATGTTTATGTCTTTAAAATATGTGATGCAAGAACAGAACTGAAAGGAAAAATAGACATATCTACAGTTATTGTTGGAAAGTTTAAAACCCATCTTTCAACAATTGATAGGACAGAGAATCAGCAATGTTACAGTAGAAATGACCAGCACAACCAATCAAATCAGCACGATTGACATTTACAGAATACTCTATCCAATGACAGCAAAATGCCCATTCTTCTCAAGTTAAGAGAACATTTACCTATACTGACCATATTCTGGGCCATAAAATAAGACTCAAAAAGTTCAAGCATTCAAGTCATACAAATTATGTTCTCTGACTATGATGGAATTAAACTGGAAATCAATAACAAAAAGATATTTGAAAAAAAATCCCCCAATATTTGGAAACTAAATAACATACTTCTAAATAAGCCAAAAGTCAAAGACAAAACCAATAGGGGAGTTAAAATGTATTTTTAATTGAATTCAAATGAAAACATAACATTAGAATTCATGGAATGTCACTAAAGGACTACTTAAGGGAAAATTGCACTAAATGCCATTATTAGAAAAGACGGAACTTAATTTCTTAAGAAATTAAAAAATAAGTGCAAATTAAATGCAAAGTAAGCAGAAGTAAGGAAATAATAAAGATCAGAGTGGAAATTAAAGAACTTTCTTTTTTCTTAAAAAATTCTTTCATTGTAGTATAATATAAATAACATAAAATTTACCATTTTAACCATTTATAAGAATGGTTAATCCTCTGACTAAACTGATGAGGAGAAAGGAGAAAACAAACAAAATATAAATGACAGGAATGAGACAGATGACATCACTACATTTTATAGAAATTAGGAGGATAATAAGGTAACATGGTAAACAATTTTATGCCAACAAAATTTAATGACTCAGATAAAATGGACGAGTTTCCTGAAACAAGCTACCAACACTCACTCAAGAATAAACATATAGGCCCAGCTTAGGAAGTACTGTACTTAGCATAATGGACTACAGTCCCACATGGCTAACTGTGGGTTCAGCTCCCTGGTCCAGTGAAGCTGAAAAGTGTAGGGTGTATGTGTACACATGTGCCTGAGATTCTGATGAACTGAAAGGCTAGAGGAAGGAGATCACAGTATGACCACACCGTGGTGAGTGTGCTTATCTCTCTCATGTTTGTATATGTTCTCCATCATGAATAAAATAAACTATTTTTTTAGAAAGAATATATAACCTGAATAAACTCTATTTTTTAAAATTGAATTTTAGTTAAACTATCTCCTTCACAACAAAAATAAGCAAATAAACAAAACACTCTACAGGCCCTGATAGTTTTTTAGGTAAATTCTTATCAAACTGTTTTTTTTTTTTTTTTGAGAGGTTTTTGCTGTAGGGCGCGTGCACGTGCCAGAAAGACAGAGAGAGACAGAGAGCAAGAAATCATCCCCCAGGGGGGATGGCCATGCCGCAATCCCTTATCCTCCATTCTCCTCTTGGGATCTTGGGCACACACTCACATGCACCTGGCGTGAGTTTAAGCCACTGGGTCCGGGACTCGAACTGCGGCTGAATACATGGGAGTCCAGTGACATAGCCATTACGCCAACTGCTGGTCCCGCTATCAAACTTTTAAGGAAGAAACAATATTAATCCTATACAAAGTCTTCTAGACAATTGAAGAGGATTACTTTCTTTCTTTTTTATTTTTTTTTGAAGAGGATTATTTTCTAACTCATTCTATGAGGATGGCATTGCCTGAATACTAAAACCAGACAAAGATATTACAAAAAAAACTACAGACCAATATTCCTCATGAACACAGACACAAAAACTTTGAACAAAAATTTTTATTTTATGTATTGTTGAGGTCAATAATACATAAAAAGGATGATACATTACAATCAAATGAAGTTTATTCAAGAAATATAAGGCTGGTTCCACATTTGAAAATCAAAGTAATTCACTAAATTGACTAACTAGAAACAAAGAACATTTGACAAAATTTAATAGACATTCATGATAAAACTTACAACTAAGGATAGATAAGAACTTCCTCAATGTCATAAAGATCATGTACAAAAAATACTATAGCTAACATCACACTTAATGGTGAAAGACTGAATGCTCTCCCCCTAAGATAAGGAAGAACAGAAGGATATCAATTCTCACCACTCCTACTCAACATCATCTTGAAGTTCCTAAGCAATGCAATAGGGCAAGTAAAAGAAAGAAAAGACATAGAAATTAGACAGGAAGAAATAAAACAGACAGCATGATTGTCTACAGAAAAAATCCAAGAATTTCTACAAAAAAAGCTAGTTGACTAATAAAATCATGAAAGTTAATATACAAAAATCAGTTATACCTCTATACACCAGCAATGGATAACATGCTAAACAATTTGGCAGTTTCCTAGAAAGTTAAGCATACACATACCATATGATACAGCAGTCCTACTACTAGGTATTTATCCAAATGAAATGATTACTTTTGTTTATACAGAAAACTTCTAAGTTTTATTATAGCAGCTTTTTTTATGATTCCCAGAAACCAGAATAAAAATCCAAAATATCCAACAGGTGAATGGATAAACAAACTATGATACATCTATACAAGGGAAAACTCAAAAAAAAAAATGAAAGGGAAAAAAAAACTCTTATAAACATAACATAGATGACTCAAGTGATATGCTAAGTAAATGAAGCCAGACTGTATGTTTCTTTAAAAAAAAAAAAAGAATTATTTTATTTATTGTCATTATTTTTTTTCTTTTCTTTTGGAGAGGTTTTTGCTATAGGGTGCGTGCGCTCGACAGAGAGACAGAAAGCGAGAAATCACCCCCCCCCCCAGGGGAGATGGCCACATCACAATCCCTTCTCCTCCCTTCTCCACTCAGGATCTTGCACATGCACACACACGTACCCAGTGTGAGTTTAAGCCACCGGGTCTGGGACTCGAACCGTGGTCAACTACATGGGAGCCCAGTGACATAGCCATTATGCTAACTGCTGGTCCCCATTACTATTATATTTTTTAATTTGGCTGGGGGTGGGCAGGGAGAATGAGAAAGCAAGCTGCCAGGTCCAGGACTGGAACTGTGGTCGGCCATGTAGAAGTACAACACCTCAACCACCATGCCACCCCCAATGTTTCTTTTATTTTTAGTTTTTATTTTTTTAAAAGAGATTTTTGCTATAGGAGACATGCAGTTGCCTGAGACGGGGAGACAGAAAGTGAGAAATCACCCCATGGGGGGATGGCCACACCACAATCCCTTCTCCACCATTCTCCTCTCGGGATTTTGGGCACACATGCATATGTGCCTGGCATGAGTTTTAAGCCACCAGGCCCAGGACTTGAACTGCAGTTGACTATATGGGAGTCTAGCGACGTAACCATTAGCCATCTGCTGGTTCCCCACACTGTATGTTTCTACTTAAATGAGGCTGATGCAAAGGGAAAACAATGACAGAATACGGATTAGTTTTTGCCAAGGGCCAGGGCTGTGAGAGGAGATGACTACAAAAGGATATAGGGGAATTAAGGGAGATAAGAGAACTATTCTTTATCTTTTATTTTGTATTTTTTTTTTTAGAGAGGTTTTTTTTTTTTTTTTTCTTTTTCTTTTTTTTTTTTTTGGAGAGGTTTTTGCTATAGGGCGTGTGCGCTCGCCAGACAGACAGAGAGAGACAGAGAGACAGAAAGCAGGAAATCACCCCCCAGGGGGGATGGCCACGCCGCAATCCCTTCTCCTCCATTCTCCTCGCGGGGTCTTGGGCACGCACGCACGCACACGCGCCCGGCGTGAGTTTAAGCCGCCGGGTCCGGGACTCGAACCGCGGTCGACTACGTGGGAGTCCAGCGACATAGCCATTACGCTAACTGCTGGTCCCTTTAGAGAGGTTTTTGCTGTAGGGTGCATGTGCTCACTGGAAAGAGACAGAGAGACAGAAAGTGAGAAATCACCTCCCAGGGGAATGGCCACGCCACAATCCCTTCTCTTTCATTCTACTCTTGGGATCATGGGGCATACACACACATGCACCCTATGTGAGTTTTAAACCTCAGGGTCCAGGACTCAATCCATGATCGACTACGTGGGAGTCCAGTGACAGAACCATTACGCCACTTGGTGGTTCCTTATTTTGTATTTTTAAACAAATTACCAAAGGGTGTATGTGCTTGCCAGAGACAGAGAAAGAGAGAGATAGTGAGATATAAATATATACATATATATATAGAGAGAGAGAGAGAGAAAGCATCTCCCAGTTGTGATCACATGACAATCCTTTCTCTTCCATTTCTTCATCCAGTTGGGATTTGGAGCATGCACTCACACATGCCTGGTGTTTTCCAAGCTGCTGGGGCTGGGACTTGAACTATGGTTGGCCATGTGAAATCCAGCTCCCTTAACCACTAGGTTATAGGAACAGCCTGATTCTAATTCTTAATTGTGGTGGTGGTTAAAGAACTATACATATTGTCAAGACTTATAGAACTATACAAGAAAAAGAGTAAATTTTACTGGACATCAGTTATGCCTCAAAATAAATTTGGGAAAATCAATGTAACTCGCCATACTAACAGACTAACATCAAATCACAAGATCATCTAAATATTTAAGAATTATTTATTTAATTTTATTTATTATTATTATTCCTAAATTTGCTATAGGGCACATGTGCTCACCAAAGAGACAGACAGACAGACAGAGGGTGAAAGAGAGAGAGAGAGAAAATAAGAAAGCAAGCCACCAGCTCTGGGACTTGAACCATGGTCAGCCATGTGGGAGTGTAGTATCTTAACCACCACACCACCTGCTGGCCCCAATCATCTAAATAGATGCAGAAAAAAACTTCTGAGAAACTCAACATCAATATATGACAAAACATGAACAAACTAGGAATAAAGAGAAACTTCTTCAGCCTGATAAAGGACATAATCAAATACCTGTATCTGACATCATATATAATGATGAAAGACTAAATGCTTTTCCCCCAAGACTGGCAGCAAAGCAAAAATACCTCATAACCTGTTCTATTCAATACTGTACTAAAGTTATAATATAATAAGTGCAATAAGACAAGACAAAGTTTTGAAAAAGGCACACAAAGTGGAAAAGAAGAAATAAAATTATTCCCATTTGCAGATGACATGATTGACTACATAAAAAATTATAAATTCTACAAAAAAGCTATGAGAACTCACAAGCGTGCCAAAACTATAGAAAACAGATACGTAAAATGCCATTTTCAATATCACAAAATCATGAAATATGTGGAGATATATCTGATAAAAGATATGTAGCACTTTTACACTAAAAACTGTAACACGACTGAGAGAAATTGAAAACCTAAATAAGGTCTTAGCATGGTAACATTTGCTGCTAAGATACTGTGTTCTGCAGGCTGGGACCACACAGGAAGCCCAGTTTTGACTCCCACTCTGACCTAAAGGTTGGGCACTAAGGCCTGCAACTATAATCCCAGTGACTCAAGAAGCTGAGGCAGGAAGATTACCACAGAGTGAAACTCTGTTTTATTTTTATTTATTTATTTATTTATTTTAAAAAGAGGGGCCAGCCTATGGCGTGGTGAGTTAAGGAAGCTCGGATCCCACATGGCCAACTGAGTGGTTAGAGTCCTGGACTGGCTTAAGAAATAGGCCAGGCGCATGTGCAGGCACACCCAAAATCCTGAAAAGAGAATGGATTTTGGCATGGCCATTCCCCCAGGTGTGATTTCTCACTTTCTCTCACTCTCTGTCTCTTTTCTGTGAGTACATACACCCTTACCAAAAACTAAATAAATAAAAAATAAAAATAACTAAAAAGAAAAGTCTAAATAAATGGGGAGACATACTGCATTCATGGATTAATATTTAATTTTATTTTTTTAATTGCCAGAGCGAAGGTGTGCTCACCATAGGGAGGCAAAGAGAGAAAGAGGGGGAGAGAGGGAGAAGAGAGGGAGAAGAGCACGCATAAGCACAAAAGCACCTCACAACAGGGCATGGTCATATTTCAATCCCTTCTCTGCCATTTTTCTATCATGTTGGGATTTTGAGGACACAAGCACATGTGCCTAGTGTGTTTAAGTCACTGGGGCCAGGACTTGAACTGCTATTGGTCATGTGGCACCTGACTCCCTTAATCTTTAGACTATGGGACTAGCCCAAAAGATACATTTTTTTTTTGAGACTTTTGTTATAGGGTATGTGTGCTTGCTGGAGAGACAGACAGACAGAAAGCAAGAAATTACCCCCCCCCAAAGGGGGATGGCCACCATAATACCTTCTCCTCCATTCTCCTCTCAGGATCTTGGGCATGCCTGGTGTGAGTTTCAAGCAGCCAGGTCCGTGATTCAAACCGTAGTCAGCTACTTGGGAGTCCAGTGCCTTAACCACTATGCCACCTGCTGGCTCCAAGATTCAATATCCTTAAGATGTGAACTCTCAATTTTACCTATAAATTCTATGCACTTCTAATAAAACTCCTGGCAGACTTTTTAAATAGAAACTGACAAGCTGATTCTAAAATTTATGTGGATATAAGGACCTAGTTTTCCCAGAACAATTTTGAAAAAGAATCATGAGTTTGGAGAACTTACACTACCTAATTTAAGGACTTACTATAAAGTGACTGTATTTAAGGCATTTTGGTATTGGCACAAAAATAGAAATGTAGATAAATGGAATAGAACCTAAAAATGGACATATGGACATTTTTTTTGAGTTTTTTGCTATAGGGCGCGTGTGCTCACCCGAAAGACAGAGAGACAGAAAGTGAGAAATCACCCCCCAGGGGGGATGGCCACAACGCAATCCCTCCTCCTCCATTCTCCTCTCGGGATCTTGGGCACGCACATGCGCCCGGCATAAGTTTAAGCCACCAGGTCCGGGACTCAAACTGCAGTTGACTACGTGGGAGTCCAGCAACATAGCCATTACGTTAACTGCTGGTCCCTGGACATTTGGTTTTGAAAAAGGTGTCAAGTCAAAATGAATCACAGATATAAATGTAAAACTTAAAAATATGTAACTTTAGGGGACCAGCAGTTGGTGTAATGGTTATGTTGCTGGACTCCCATGTAGTCGACTGCGGTTCGAGTCCTGGACCCAGTGGCTTAAACTCACGCTGGTCATGTGTGCGTGCGTGCCCAAGATCCTGAGAGCAGAATGGAGGAGAAAGGATTGCAACGTGGCCATCCCCTCGGGGGGTGATTTCTCGCTTTCTGTCTCCCTGTCTCTCTCTGTCTTCCTGGTGAGTGCACACCCCCGATAGCAAAAAAAAGCCTTTCCAAAAAAAAAAAAAAAAAAACATGTAACTTCAGGGCCAGCATGTACTGTTGTGGTTAAGGACATTGGACTCCCACATGGCCGACCATGGTTTGAGTTCCAGACGTGGTGGCTTGCTTTCTCCCTCTCGCTCTGTCCCTCTCTGGTCAAATTTAAATGAATGAACGAATGAATAAATAAATTTAAATAAAATAACTCTTTTAAAAAATGTAACTATAGGGGGCCAACAGATGGTGTAGTGGTTAAGGTATTGGACTTCCTATGTGGTCAACTGTAGTTTGAGTCTGGACCTGGCGGCTTGAAATGTATGCTGGGTGCATGGGTACACATGCCTAAAATCTCGAGAGGAGAATGGAGAAGTGATTGTAGCATGGTCATTCTCCCTGAGGTAATATCTCACTTTCTGTCTGTCTCTCTAGTGAGCACACGTACCGTAATAACAAAACTTTCTTTTTTAAAAAATACACATACACACACACACACACACACACACACACAGTAATTTAAGATGGGCCAGCCAGGTGGTGTGGTGGTTAGGCAGCTAGATTCCCTATGGCCAACTGCAGTTTGAGTCTAAAACCCAGCATCTTGTAAAAGGTACTGGGCACGTGTGTGTGCATGCCCAAAATACTGAGAGAAGAGTGGAGGAGAAGGGAATATGGCGTGGTCATTCCTCATGGAGGGTGCTTTCTCATTTTTTTCTCTCTCTGTGTAACTCTCTAGTGAGCACATGCTCCCGATAGCAAACTAAGGGGGAAAAAATGTAACCTCAGGGCAAGCCCCATAGTACCATGGTTAAGTGCTGTGCATTGAGAGCCAAATCTCATATGGCTGACCACAGTTTGAATCCCAGCCCTGGAAGCTTGAAATAAAACAATGTGGGACTTCACATGTTCGTGAACTCCAAATCCTGATGGGAAGTAGAAATGGAGAAAAAACCATTGCAGTGTGACTATACCCTGTTGGGGGTTGCTTTCTCTCTATTAAGCATACATATCCTCTAGCAATTAAAATATATACAGGGGCCAGCAGATGGCATAATAGTTATGTTGCTGGACTCCCACATAGTCAATTGCAGTTTAAGTCCTGGACCAGGTAGCTTGAAACTCATGCTGGGCGCTTGTGTATGCATGCTCAAAATCCTGAGAAGAGAATGGAAGAGAGGGGATTGTGGTGTGGCCATCCCCCTGATGGATGATTTCTCGCTTTCTGTCTCTCTTTCTTTATCTTCAGTGAGCAAATGTGCCTCATAGCAAAAATCTCTCTCAAAAAATATACAAACTTCTTGGCAAAGCCTGGTGGCACAGTAGGTAGCAAATAGAATTGCAGTGCTAGAAAGCACATGGCTGACCCTGTGTTTGGAATCTTCAGTTGGATTAAAAACATGTCAGGTGTACAAAGAGAGATTTTTGCTACAGGGCATATGTGCTCACTGGAGAGATAGAAAGCAAAAAATTACCCCCGAGGGGGATGGCCACACCTCAATCCCTTCACTTTTATTCTCCTCTTGGGATTTTGGGCATGCATGCACACGCGCCTGGTGTGAGTTTTAAGCCACCAGGTCTGGGACTCGAACCACAGTCAACTACATGAGAATCCAGTGACGTAACCATTATGCCATCTGCTGGTCCTATGCCCAAGATCTTAAGGACTGGACAGCCAGGGAAGGTAATCAAGGTGTGATAGGACCTTATTGAGATGGCTCTCTCTCACTTACATATGTACATCCTATTATGAGTAATATATATGTATGCATGTGTATATATACATACACACATAAACATATAGTATATATAAACATATATATATACATATATGTGTGTATGTATATATATGTGTGTGTGTGACATAACTTACAGAAGAAAACTTAGGAGATCTTAGTGATCATGGGTTTTGTAAAAATATCTTACATAGGATGTAAAAACCATAAGGTATCAAAGAAAAACTATAAATGAATCGGATGGTATCAAAATTAACAAGCTTTGCTCTTCAAAATACACTGCTATAAAATGAAAAGTTGGGGCCAGCAGGTGGCATGGTGGTTAAGATGCTTAACTTCCACATAGTCGACCGTGCTTTGAGTCTTGGACCTGGTGGCTCAAAAATCATGCTGGGTGCATGTGCGTGCATGCCTAAAATCCCAAGAGGAGAATAAAGGAGAAGGGATTATGTCATGGCTATTCTGCCTGTGGGACAATTTCTCACTTTCTTTCTGTCTCTCTGCCTCTCTTGGGCATGCGCACATGCCATATGGCAAAACATTAAAAAAATAAAATAAAATAAAAAGGTAAGCTACATCCTGGGAGGAAATATCTGTAAAACATAGAAGTTCTCTGTAGGCTATACCAAGAATGAATAAAGAATTCTAACTTGGTAATAAGAAAAGAAAAACCAATCCAATTTAAAAATTGGAGAAAAGATTTGAACAGATACTTTACAAAAGAAAACACAGAGGAGAGGCGGAGGGAACAGAACAGCCCTTTTTCAAGAACCAGCTCCATGGCTCCTGCGATCTAGCCATGTTGGGGGAAACGGAGGAATGAAGAAATCCCACTAATAATTCAGCCTCCAGTATAGACAACTCGCGTGGTAGGAAGACTCAGGCCTCCTCTCTCTGTATCTGTCTTTGTCTCTCTCTATCTCTGTCTCTGACTCCTCTCTCTTTTTTTTTTCTTTTTTTTAAATTTTTGCTTTTTAGAATTTCGTTTAAGGTGAGGCATCTTTCTGGGCCTGTTGGCCCCGCCTAGCCCTTTATCTTGTTAATAATTCCCTCTCCCACTCCCCACCCAGGAGAGGCTGAGGGAACAGAACAGCCCTTCTTCAAGAACCAGCTCCATGGCTCCTGCGATTTAGCTATGTCGTGTGGCGCGCAAGCGCGCCACGCGGTTTTCTAATTTTTGTTTTTTTTTGAAATTTTTTGAATATTAATTTTCCTTTTTTTTAGTTTTATTTGAAAGTTTTTCTCTTCATTTTTTCGCTTTTTCTTTGTTTGTTGTCCATTTTTGTTTTTTTTTTGTTTTTTTTTTTTGCTGTTGTTGCTTTTGTTTCCCTCTCTCTGTTTCCTTTTCTACACAGTCCTCGACCCTCAGATTGAACTTCCAAGTTTGGGATGAAATCAACCATCCACAAGATGACTAGAAATCGTTGCAGGACCACAAGAAATATGGGGAAGCAGGAAAATACCTCTCCTCCAAGAGAAAAGGATAACTCCTCTTCATCCACACACAGTTCAATGTAAGTCATGGAAATGTCTGATAAAGAATTCAGAACATTCATAATAGCAAAGCTTACAGCGATGGAAGATAAGAGAGACAAGGAACTACTGAAGAGGAAGGAGAAAGGAGTTGAAGAGTTCCAGGAGGTGAGGAAATTCATGCAAGATCTAAAAGAGGAATTTCATACATTACAAAAGAATCAGATGGAACTGTTAGAGATGAAGGCTATAATACAAGAAGTCAAAATTTCCCTTGAAAGTATTAAAAGCAGACTAGATCATACAGAAAATAGAATCTCAGATGTAGAAGAGAAAATTGCTGGCCTAGAAAAATCCACCATGAAGACTGAGAAAATGGCCCCAAAATTTGAGAATAATATACGAGAAATAGTAGATACAATTAAATGTCCGAACATCCGGATAATAGGCATCCCAGAAGGCGAAGAAACTCATAAGGGCATTAATAATCTATTCCATGAAATCCTGCAAGAAAACTTTCCAAACCTGGAGAGGCACTCAAAGATCCATTCCCAAGAAGTACAGAGGACCCCAAACAGAATCAACCCAAGAAGATCTTCTCCAAGACACATTATAGCCAGGTTGACCAAAACCACAGACAAAGACAAGATACTAAGACTGGCAAGAGAAAAACGGCAAGTTACCTACAAAGGATATCCCATCAGACTAACAGCAGATCTCTCATCGGAAACAATGCGAGCGAGGAGAGAATGGGAGAATATATTCAAAGCATTAAGGGAAAAGCAATTTCAACCGAGAATTCTGTACCCAGCAAGGTTATCGTTCATTTGGGAAGAAAAGACACGAACATTCCTAGAAAAACAAGACCTGAAAGAATTTACCAGCACCAGACCAGGTCTCCAAGAAGTTCTTAAGGAAGTGCTATGTCAGTAAAATTAAATGCAGACACACAGAAACAAGAGTTCAGAAACTAAGAAAATGGGCAACTTAATTGTAGGGACAAAGTCTGGAGTTGAGTATTATATCCCAGAGCTCAATCTGGAAAATCGAACCTCAACAGAAACAGAAGAAAATTAAGTACATGAGACTGAACTGATGAAACAGCATCCTATGACTTGACTAAAATATTGCTGCTTTTTTTCTAAGCTTTGTTGTCCGCTTTTAAGGATTTTTGTCCTGTCTTGAGCTGTCAATAGGTTTATGTACCTAATATTTGAACAGAATACTAACCTTGAAACCTTAAATTTCAAGGAAATATCCTTACCAGTTCAAAACTGCTTTTCTTGAAACCATCAGCTGAACTTGCTATTGTAAATAGTTAGATTACTTATGATATTGTGTGATCAATGAAATGTCGGGAGAAAAGGAATTGAAGATAACTGTAGACAGCAGAGATAGTGTAATAAGAGAGTGGAATAGGGCAGAGGGTCAGACATGGGGTAAAAAAAATATATACATGAAAGTAGAAATGTAATATTATAGATGATAACATGCATGATTAAGCCACTATCCAGTTGATTAAGCCACTATCCAGTTTATTCTAGATGGGAAACCACATGTATGTTGTGATGATGCTCAGGGAATGAATGTAAATTAATAGAAAAAAAAGGGCATTAAAAATACCTATCTGATGACTGCAGTAAGCTATATAGCCCTAGGTAGGTGCTACTTTATAGTATGTTCATTCTACTCACTGAGGTTTATTCCTAAAGTCAGACTTGTGTTCATGGATATGTATATTTCAGCTGTGCTTGCTATTGAAAATATTTAGATTTATTAAGATATTTAGTGAAACAATAAAATAGGGGAGGCAGAGATAGCAACAATAGATACCAACACAATGTGGGAGGTGGGTGGGAGATGGCAGAGGGTGAGATAGGGAATCAAGGATGGGAAAAAAGGCAAAATATACAGAAAACAAGAAATGGAAAATTATGTGTTGACAATAACACACATCTTGATGTGCTTGATTGAGCCAATATCCAGTGCACTGTGAATGGAAAAAATCTCATTTTGTATGCTATAATGATGTACAGTGAATGAATATAAATAAATAAATTTAAAAAAATGAATAAAGCTACATAATGAAGCCTAAAAATAAAAGATCCATTTAGTGCTTAAAAAAAAAAAAAAGAAAAAAAGAAAACACAGTATGGCAAATAAGCGTGTGAATAGATGCTCAACATTATTAGTCATTAGAGAGGTGAAAAATATTTGTAAACTATGCTTTAGATAAAGGATTGATAAGCAAAATATATAGGAAACTCAAGCAGCTCCCGTATGAGAAAATGAATAATCCAATTAAAAAATGGGCAAATGAGCTGAACAGAAAACTCTCTAAGGAAGGCACACAAATGACCCAAATGGTTATGAAAAAATATTTGACATGTCTTATCATAAGGGAAATGCAAATCAAAATTAGGATGAGCTCCCACTTAACTCTAATCAGAATGGCTAGGATAAAAAAAAAAATAGAATGACAATGACAAGTACTTTTGAGGCTGTGGTGAAAAGGGAACCCTTTCAGGGAACCAGCAGTTAGCATAATGGCTATGTTGCTGGACTCCCACGTAGTGGACCGTGGTTCGCGTCCCGGACCCGGTGGCTTAGAACTCACGCCAGGTGCATGTGCGTGCGTGCCCAAGATCCCGAGAGGAGAATGGAGGAGAAGGGACTGTGGCGTGACCATACCCCCTGGGGGGTGATTTCTCACTTTCTGTCCCTATATCTCTCTCTGTTTGTCTGGCGAGCGCACGTACCCTATAGCAAAAACCTCTAAAAAAAAAAAAAGGAACCCTTTCATACTGTTGGCGAGAATGTAAATTAGTACAGTTACTGTAGAAAACAATATGGAGGTTTCCTTAAAAATCTACGAACAGAGCTACCCTATGACCCAGTAATCCCACTGCTTGCTATTTACCCAAAGTGTAGGAAAACTTGGTTGGAAAGACACTTGTATGCCCATGTTTAATTGCAGCACTATTCACAATTGCTAAGATATGGAATCAATCTAAATGCCTAAGAACTGATGACTACATTGAAAAACTGTAGCACATACACACTATGGAATGCTACTCAGTCATGAAAAACATTAGACCCTGTCATTTGATTCGAAGTGAAGAATACAGGTTTAATGCTGAGTGAAATAAGCCAAACAATGAAAGACACTGTATATCCCTGCTTAATACCTACCGAATGTCTGCACTCTGTGGCAGAAATTGAAATATCTGAAGATATAATTGTAGTGAGGAAAAGTGTAGATAGCAGAAACTATATAGGGGAGGAATGGATAGCAAAAGATGAGTGGGCATGGCCAACAGGTGATGTGGTGGTTAAGGTGCTGGACACTCCCACGTGGCTGACCATAGTTCAAGTCCCGGACCTGGTGGCTTGCTTTCTCACTTTCCCTCTCTCTCTCTCTGTCTTTCTGGTCAAATTAAAATAAATGAATGAATAAATAAAAAAAATAATTAAAGAAAAAAGATGAGTGGGAATGGTTAACTGAAGAAACTTTCAACAAATACAAGATTCTAAAGTACTCTCTTGAAAATGATGCTTATGATAACACGTTTGATTGTCACTTACTGCATGCACACCTTGAAAAATATGTTGTGTGTTGGGAACCAGCAGTTAGCATAATGGCTATGTCGCTGGACTCCCACGTAGTCGACCGCGGTTCGCGTCCCGGACCCGGTGGCTTACAACTCACGCCGGGCGCGTGTGCGTGCGTGCCCAAGATCCCGAGAGGAGAATGGAGGAGAAGGGATTGCGGCGTGACCATCCCCTCTGGGGGGTGATTTCTCGCTTTCTATCTCTCTGTCTCACTCTGTCTGTCTGGCGAGCGCACGCGCCCTATAGCGAAAAACCTCTCAAAAAAAAAAAAAAATGTTGTGTGCTATAGTAATATACAATGACTGAATGTAAAGACTAAACAAAACAAAAACAAAAACAAAACTACCAATATGATGAGGTACCACTATTCACCACTAGAAGAGCTAAAATTTAGAAGACTGACCATACTAAGTAGTGGTGATAATGTGCAGCAACTAGAATCCTCATATGCTTGTATGTTGCTAGTACAAACATATGAAGGCTGTTCAAAAAGTCCATGGAAATAGTGCATTATGAAAAAACCTATGCATGATTTTTAAAAATTATTTTTGCACCAAAATAAACTCTTACCTTAATTTTTTTCTTTATTCATGATAGAGAATGTGTGCATGCACATTGAGAGTTGGGATAGAGAGAATGTTGAGGACTTTCCACAGGGTCTGGTCAGATTCCCTTCCACCAGTTCTTTAGTCTGTCAGACGTAGAGCACTTGTGTATATGCTCTACACACATGTGTTTCAAGCTCACTAGGCCAGGGATTTGAACTAGGTCATCACATGAGATCTGGTTTCTCATGAGCAGTACATTACCATTGTTACAGAGCTGGCCCTTTCACAAACTTTTTAAAGTCCCCTTGTAAAATGATACAACCAATTTGCAAAACAGTTTGACAATTGCTTAAATGTTAAAACATTTATCTACCATAGGAGAAAACCATTCCATTCCTAGCTATCTAATCAAAAGAAATAAAAAAAAAATGTCTACACAAAGACTTGTATAGAAATGTTCAGTAGAAAACTTGTAATAACCAAAAACTGGAAACAACCCCAATGTCCAGCAATATACGAATGGATAAAATTATGGTATATCAATACGATGAATAAGATGCTACTCAGGAATAAAAAGGAAAGAAGTAATGATACATACAACCATGTGGATTAATCTTAAGATAATTGTGCTGCATGAAAGCACTCCCCCCCAAAACACCCGATATACTGCATGATTTCGTTTTTACAAAATTCTCGAAAATGAAAACAGGGACCAGCAGTTAGCGTAATGGCTATGTCGCTGGACTCCCACGTAGTCGAACGCGGTTCGCGTCCTGGACCCGGTGGCTTAAACTCACGCTGGGCACGTGTGCCCAAGATCCCAAGAGGAGAATGGAGGAGAAGGGATTGTGGCGTGGCCATCCCCCCTGGGGGGGTGATTTCTCGCTTTCTGTCTCTATGTCTCTCTCTGTCTGTCTGGCAAGCGCACGCACCCTATAGCAAAAACCTCTCCAAAAAAAAGAAAAAAAAAATGAAAACAAATATATAGTGACAGAAAACAGATTAATGGTTGCCACGATTGGTGTGGTTCCAGACAACCATTGCCTGGAATGGGGAGTAGAAGGGTAGTCTAGGGAAGGAAGGGAGAGATTAGAAAGGGGTATAAAGAAAGTTTTGGTGGTGATGGACATTATCATTATCTTGATGATAGTAATCATTCTGTGGATGCAATATGTGTTTTAAAACACATCAGATTAGGGAACCAGCAGTTAGCGTAATGGCTATGTCGCTGGACTCCCACGTAGTCGACCGCGGTTTGCGTCTCGGACCCGGTGGCTTACAACTCACGCCGGGCGCGTGTGCGTGCGTGCCCAAGATCCCGAGAGGAGAATGGAGGAGAAGGGATTGCGGCGTGACCATCCCCCCTGGGGGGTGATTTCTCGCTTTCTGTCTCTATGTCTCTCTCTGTCTGCCTGGCGAGCGCACGCGCCCTATAACGAAAAGCCTCTCCAAAAAAAAAAAAAAAAAAACACATCAGATTATATATCTTATTTTTTAAAAGGTAATTATTTATTTTATTTTATTTATTATTATTATTCTTTATTTTGACCAGAGAGAAACAGAGAGACGGAGAGAGAGTGAGAAAGCAAGCTGCCAGGTCTGAGACTCAAACCATGGTCAGCCATGTGGGAGTCCAGCGCCTTAACCACCACACCACCTGCCAGGCCACAGGCTGTACACTTTAATCATGAATCATTTGTTGTCTATAAGTTATGCCTGAACAAAATTGTTTAATATAGTAACTACTTTATGGAGCAAAGATAGAAAGGGTTCTTTTTATATTCCTGAGTCTTTAACAATAGTTTGAAGATACCTGTTTCTTTAGGAAATACTTTCAAGTAGAGTTTCGGCTTTTGCATTTTTTATTACTTATTTTATTTTATATACTCAATCACTATACTTAACTTAGCTTGTAATCACTTGAATACAATTCACACCAATCCAGGATACTATACACATTATCATCAACAGATAATAATCCATTTCTGCATTTCATAAATGTCTTGCCTATTTTTCTCCTTAATTTCTTTCCTCACACTCTTCCCCTTTTCCTGCCCTCTTCCCACACTGTCTCCAGTATCCATAGCCATTTTTCATGCTTCTATATCTTTTAATCTTTCAGTTTCTGCCATAGACTGCAGATAGTTGGTATATTTTAAGTGGGTTACTTTTAAACCAAAAGAAAGCTTTCTTCTATATTTTCTTAACAGTGTACATTAAAGAAACGGCCATACCTTTACTCTAGCTGCAGTGCCTTCCATTCCACGGTTCTGAGTCTCTTTCCGTTTATCTGCCATCTCCTGTTGTTTTTGGAGAGCATCCTTGAGGCGTTTGTTGGCAGCTGCTGCCTAAATAAAGTTGCACATAATAATAATGAATGAAGGGTAAAAAGAAGAACATTCTAATTTCTGGCATATTAGTAAAGAAAAATAAATTTTATATTTTTATTTTCTATTTTTTAATTTTTATTTATATATTTATTTTTTTGGAGAGGTTTTTGCTATAGGGCGCGTGCGCTCGCCAGACAGACAGAGAGAGACAGAGAGACAGAAAGCGAGAAATCACCCCCCAGGGGGGATGGCCATGCTGCAATCCCTTCTCCTCCATTCTCATCTTGGGATCTTGGGAACGCATGCACATGTGCCCGGTGTGAGTTTAAGCCACCGGGTCTGGGACTCAAACCGCTGTCGACTATGTGGGAGTTCAGCGACATAGCCATTACGCTAACTGCTGGTCCCGAAAAATAAATTTTTTAATGGATTTGAGTTCTATAGGAACCAAGTTTATAAGTCTCCACAGACTTAATATTGATGAACCTAGGGAAGAAATACATTTCAAGGAAGTTCTGTAGACTAAAATGTATGGAAATGTCACATACCAATATCACTCTGCTTTTTTGGGGGAAAAATTGAACTCAATTAGAAAAAAAAGTCCTTATATGAATAGTATCATTTTTCATCAGGATTTTAATCTGTTTACAGTACATGACATATGAATAGGGATCTAGATTTAGGAATTACTAGTCAAGATTGTGATCTCTGCTTTCTCAGGACACTGTTTCATTTAAGGGTTATTACTTTGCCAGCATCTAAACTTGAAGGTGACAATACACTTGACCTAGCAGAGTGGATTTTCTTACCTCTTCAGTTTTACGTCTTAGCACATTGGACTGTTTCTGGAAGTTTCTTTCGAGTTTAAGCAGCTCATATTGCCTCTTACGGTCCTGATAACAGAAAAGTCAGATCTTAATTGTTATACAGCCTGATAATTTAAGGAGTCCTTCAAAACATTCTTGATATGTAAGACTAAATACAATATAATGAGCTGCCTTCAACTTTTATCAGAGTTAAGAACTAGTAGTTCCAGAAACCATGTTTAAACATCACAGAGGGTGGTTTTCTCCTTTGGCTGATTGCTCTCTGGCCAAATTCTAGACATTTCAGTCAAAAGTCAATTATTAGAAATAGTATTGGGAACCAGCAGTTAGCATAATGGCTATGTCACTGGACTCCCACGTAGTCGACCGCAGTTTGCATCCCGGACCCAGTGGCTTAAAACTCACTCTGGGCGCGTGTGCATGCGTGCCCAAGATCCTGAGAGGAGAATGGAGGAGAAGGGATTGCGGCGTGACCATCCCCCCTCGGGGGTGATTTCTCGCTTTCTGTCTCTATGTCTCTCTCTGTCTGTCTGGCGAGCACATGCGCCCTATAGCGAAAACCTCTCCAAAAAAAAAAAAAAAAAAAAAAAAAAAAAGAAATAGTATCATAGTGGACCAGCAAGTGGGATGATAGCTAAGATGGCTGGATCCCACATAGCTGACTACATGGTTTAAGTCCTGGGCTCAGTGGCTTGAAAAAACATGACGAGTGCATGTGCGCATACCCAAAATCCCAAAAGGAGGGAGAAATGGAGGAGAAAGGATTGTAGTGTGGCCATTCCCTACTGGGGGTAACTTTTTATCTCTTTCCCCTCCCTTCTGCAAGCAAACATGCCCTCTGGCAAATTAGAAAAAAAAAAAAAAAAGAAATGGTATCATAGAAAGTGAGACCTGTAAGGAAACTTAAAGATCATCTTCTACATATGTAGTTATTGACAGAGCTGGATTTAGGCCTAATAAAAATGTTAGTACTTTTTTCCCTTTAATCCTACAAATTCATTCATTCATCATAAAACCCACATGGTTGGCAAAAAAAGAGAACGCCTATCATATAGCCAATGATCTATAAAATTAAGGCAACCTGCAGCTAACGAAGAGGTTTTCATTTCTGAACAAAATCAGGTTATTACTGAATATACTCTCTCTGTCCTATACTATGGGATACCTGCTTCAAATGAGCATAGAATACTTACTTAACTACTTTGATCTCCTGGCATCCTCCCTATTTAATTCATCCATTAAGCAGCTCATGGTTTCACTTGTTCCTTATGCAATCTGGATGGTATAGTCTGCCATTTCATTCATGTCTTTGTCATGCTACTAGAGAATATTTCACTTAACCAATATATTTACTGGGTCATTTACTACACATGAAGCATTGTGCTAGGTCTCTGGGATACAGAGATGAACATGACATGGTACTACTCTTACAGAGAGACTACTAGAGAATTCAAACAACTTGTAATATAATTAAATATGACATATGTTGATATGAGAAGTCAAGGGAACTAAAGAAACAGCCAGGAAACTAAGCTAGTCCAGTGAAAGGAGAAAATCCAACTGTCTACTCAACACCAAACATCTGTTCACTCCATAATTCCCTTGTAACTATTTCCTACCATTGTCCTCAAGTCTTCTATTGACTAAATTCAATGGTCTTTTTTTTTGGGGGGGGGGAGAGGTTTTTGCTATGGGGCACGTGCGCTTGCCAGACAGAGAGACAGAAAGCGAGAAATCACCCCCCAGGGGGGATGGCCATGCCGCAATCCCTTCTCCTCCATTCTCCTCTCGGGATCTTGGGCACACACGCACATGCACCCAATGTGAGTTTAAGCCACCGGGTCTGGGACTCGAACCGCGGTCGACTACGCGGATGTCCAGAGACATAGCCATTATACTAACTGCTGGTCCCTAAATTCAATGATCTTTTTATAGTTTCTACCTCCTTTGGCTTTTCTCTCAGCATGTTAACACTCAATAATATTTTGACACCTTCCTAATTCTTCTCCTGCCCTACAAATTCCATTGTCTTCTTTGCATTTTCTTATATATAAAAGAGGTTCTTTTCTTTTTTAAAAAACAATATTTAATGTTATCATTATTATTATTTTATAATTTGCTATAGGACACACGTGATCACTAGAGAGAGAGGCAGAGATAGAGAGTGAGAAAACAAGTCACCAGGTCTCCAGGACTCAAACCATGGTTGGCTCTGTGGGAGCCAGGGTTCTAACCACCATGCCACCTGCTGACCCCAAGAGGTTCTTTTCCTAGCTTCTTTTTCCTATACATCATCCATTTCATGATCTCATTACTACTGTGGTTTCAATTTTTACCTGTTCCCAGACAACTCCCTAATTGCTAAGTCCACCCCAACCTCTCCCTTTATCTCAAGATTAACATTATTCTATATCTTTTAGGTCTTTTTCTTAAATTAGAAAACAATTTTTTGGGACTAGCAGTCAGCATAATGGCTATGTCGCTGCACTCCCATGTAGTCGACCATGGTTCGAGTCCTGGACCCAGTGGCTTAAACTCACGCCCGGTGCATGTGCGTGCGTGCCAGAGATCTCGAGAGGAGAATGGAGGAGAAGGGATTGCGGCATGCATGGCCATCCCCACTGGGGGGTAATTTCTCGCTTTCTGTCTCTCTGTCCCTCTTTCTGGCGAACGTACGCACCCTATAGCAAAAACCTCTCTAAAAAAAAAATTAAAATTTTTTTTTTTGCCTTAGGGCATGTGCACTTGCCAGAGAGAGACAGAGACAGTGAGAGAGAAAGTGAGAAATCACCCCACCCAGGTGGGGTGACCAAGCCACAATTCCTTCTCTGGATTCTCCCCTCAGGATTTTGAGCATGCACACACATGCACCTGGTCTGAATGTCAATCTGCCGGGTCCAGGACTCGAACCACAGTCAAGCACATTGGAGTCCAGTGACGTACAACATCTGCTGGTACCTTCTACGTTTCTTAATCCCAACTACATTGCTTCAAACCAGCTGCTTTCTTTCCTTTTCCAATTACAAAAAAAAAAAAAAAAAAAAAAATCCTACTTTCTTCTTTATTTTTTTGAATGGTAGGTTTTGCATTTATTTATCATTTTAAAAATAATTATTTAATTTTATTTTTTATTATTATTTTTAATCTGACCAGAGAGAAACAAAAATGGGGAAAATGAGAAAGCAATCTGCCAGGCGTGGGACTCGAACTCGAACCACAGTCGGCCATGTGGGAATCCAGTGCCTTAACTACCATAACATTTGCCAGCCCCAGGTTTTGCATTTGTTATTATTAAAATCATTCAGTAAATACTGAGTGCTGATTATATGTCAGTCACTGTTCTAGTTTGTGGGAATACATAAGTGATAAACCAAAGATTCCTGCTGATATAGAGTATAAATTCGTGTAGAATGTAAAGTTATCATCACTTTATAGATATGTTTCCTCCTTTTGTTTTATTAAAGAGTTCGAGATAAAATTTACATTCTGTAAGATTAACTTATTTAAAGTATATGATTCAATTAGATGCTTTGAATATAATTAAAATGTTTTGGACATACTCAGTTTATGTAATGATCATCATTTTAGAACATTTTCTTTTCTTTTTTTGGAGAAGTTTTTGCTATAGGGCGCATGCGCTCACCAGACAGAGAGAGACAGAGAGACAGAAAGCAAGAAATCACCCCCCAGGGGGGATGGCCACGCCACAATCCATTCTCCTCTCGGGATCTTGGGCATGAATGCACACACGCCCGGAGTGAGTTGAAGCCACCAGGTCTGGGACTCGAACCATGGTTGGCTACATGGGAGTTCAACTCTACATTACACTAACTGCTGGTCTCAGTAGAACATTTTCTTTACTGCAAAATGAAATCTAATATCCTTCAGCTATCACTCCACAACCAGTTACCACCCTCCCACCAAAGCTCTAGATGATCACTAATCTTTTTCTGTTTCTACAGATTTGTCTATTCTAGACATTTCATATAAATGGAATATAATAATACATGGTCTTCTGTGACTAGTTTCTTTCACTTATGTTTTTAAGATTCATCAATGTTGTTGGGACCAGCAGTTAGTGTAATGGCTATGTCACTGGACTCCCAAGTAGTCGACTGTGGTTCGAGTCCCGGACCCGTTGGCTTAAACTCACGCTGGGCACATGTGCGTGCGTGCCCAAGATCCTGAGAGGAGAAAGGACAAGGGATTGTGGTGTGGCCATTCCCCTGGGGGGATGATTTCTTGATTTCTGTCTCTTTTTGGCGAGTGCACATACCCTATAGCAAAAACCTCTCCAAAAAAAAAGGTTCATCCACGTTGTAGCATGTATCATTAGTACTTCATTCCTTTTTGTGGCCAAATAATATTCCACTGTATGGATAAATCACCCTTAATTTGCCCACTCATCAGTTGATAGACATTTGAGTTTTTCTTACTTTATGGCTATTATGAGTATTACTATTAAAATCTGTATACAAGTTTTTGCATGGATGTGTTTCCCAGTTTCCCAAATAGACAGAATTAAGGCTGAAATTGCTGGAACAATTTAAGCTCTTAAAGAATTGCTAAACTGAGGCCAACAGGTGGCACAGTGTTTAGGGCACTAGACTCACGTAGTTGACTGAGGTTCGAGTCCCAGATCTGGCAGCTTGAAACTCAGGCCATGCATATATACATGCATGCTCAAAATCTCAAGAGAATGGAGAAGAGAATGTGGTGTGGCCTACCTCAGGTAATTTCTCGCTTTCTGTCTCTCTGGCAAGCGCATGTACTCTATAGCAAAATTCTTTCAGAAATAAAAATTGCTGCGGCCAGCAGATGGTATGGTGATTAAGGGTGCTGGACTCCCACATGGCCAACCATGGTTCAAGTCCTGGACCTGGTGGCTTGCTTTCTCAATCCCTCCCCCCTCGCTCTGTCCCTCTCTGGTCAAATTAAAATAAATAAAGTAAAATAAAATAACTCTTAAAAAAATAATTATTTGGGACCAGCAGTTGGTGTAATGCCTATGTCGCTGGCCTCCCATGTAGTCGACCACGGTTCGAGTGTCGGATCTGGTGGCTTAAATTCACACTGGGCGCGTTTGCGTGCGTGCCCAAGATCCTGAGAGGAGAATGGAGAAGGGATTGCGGTGTGGTCATTCCCCCGGGGGGTGATTTCTCGCTCTTTGTCTCTCTGTCTCTCTCTGTCTTTCTGGCAAACGCACGCACCCTATAGCAAAAATCTCTCAAAAAAAAATTCTTAAAAAAAAAAAACAAAAACAAAACAACTGCCGGGACTAGCAGTTAGCATAATGGCTATATCGCTAAACTCCCATGTAGTTGACCGCTGTGGTGTGGTCATTCCCCCCACGGGGGGGGGGGGGGCGGGGGGGGTGGTTTCTCACTTTCTATCACTGTCTTTCTGGCGAGCACACACGCCCTGTAGCAAAAACCTCTCCAAGAAAAACAAAAACAAAAACCCTGCCAGTCAAAGCTACTGTACCATTTTTCTATCTCACCAGCAGTCTATGAGGTTTCTAATATCTCCACATTCTTGCCAACACATGATTCTCTCTCTTTTTTAATATTCCACTGATCTGTATGTCTGTTATTACACAGTAGCATAGTTCTGGCATCCTAGTATGTGTAAATGGTATCTATTTCACAATGCTTTTGATTTTCATTTTCCTGATGGAAGATGACATTAAACACCTCTTCATGTTCTCATTGCTTTGCTCTTTTAAAAACTGGATTATCTTTTTATTATTGAGTTATAAGAGCTCTTTATATATTCTTGATACAAGACTCTTATCAGCTGTATAACTTGCAAATATTTTCTCTCGTTTTATGGATTTGCTATTATCTTCACTTTATTTACCAGAAGGTGCATGCACTCACCAGAGACGGAAAGAGAGGGAGAGGGAGAGACCACCCCCCTTCAACGGGCTATGGTCACATCACAATCCTTCTCCATTTCTCCAACCTGTTGGGATTTGGGACATGTACACATACTTACCTAGAGTGTTTTTTAAGTTCATCATGGCCAGGATTTGAACCATGTGGACAACCAGTGGTTCTGGTTTCCATAACAACAAAGTAAGGAGGCTGACTCTGGGTATTTACTTTATTGATGGGATTTTTTACAATGCAAAAGCTTGTAATTTTGTCTAATTTAATGCTTTTTTCCCTTTGGTTGTTTGTACTTTAGGTATCATATCTAATAAATCATTGCCTAATCCAAAATCACAAGATTAACACCTACACTTTCTAAGAGATATATAGTTTTAGCTATTACGTTTATGTTTTTGATCTATTTTGATTTAATTCTTACATGTGGTGTGAGGCAAGTTCCAATTTCATTGTTTTCCATGTAGATATCCAGTTGTTCCAGCACAATTTTATGAAGATTGTTCTTTTTTTTTTTTTTTTGGAGAGGTTTTTGCTATAGGGTGCATGCACTCTCCAGAGAGACAGAAAGGGGATGGTCATGCTGCAACTGCTGGTCCCGAAGACTGTTCTTGTTTCATTGAATTGTCTTGGCACTGTTGTAGAATCAACTGATTATAAATATATAAATTTATTTCTGAATTCTCAGTTTTATTCCACTTACCTGTATGTGTCTATCATTACACAGTACCAGTTTTGATGACTAGCTTTGTAGAAACTTTTGAAATCAGGGGACCAGCAGTTGGCGTAATGGCTATGTTGCTAGACTCCCATGTAGTCAACTGCAGTTCAAGTTCCAGACTCTGTGGCTTAAACTCATGCCGGCGCATGTACATGTGTGCTGAAGATCCAGAGAGGAGAATGGAGAAGGGATTGTGGCATGGCCATCCCCCCCAGGGTGGGTATTTCTTGCTTTCTGTCTCTCTCTTTCTCAAAAAAAAAAAAAAAAAAAAAAGAGAAAGTTTTGAAATCAGGAAATGTGACACCTCCAACTGTTTTTCACTTATTTTAAAATTATAATTTCTTAACAAAAAATTATGATTTCTGGTTTATATATAGTTGATGTGTATTTTTGTGGGCTATAGTATGTGTTTTTTAAGGTATGCATACAATATGTAATAATCAAATCAAAGATGTATCCATATTTACCTTCTTCAACATTGAACATTACATTATATTTTACAAATTTGTTCTTGTTTAATTGTTTTGAGTATTCAGGGTCCCTTCCATTGCTATATGAGTTTTAGGATTAGCCTGTAAATTTCTGCCAAGAATCCATATGGAATTTTGATTGGGATTGTGTTGAATCTGTAAATTAATCTAAGGGAAATTCTATCTTTAGAATATTAAATCCTCTCATCTATGAGCACAGGATATCTTTCCACCTATTTTTCTTTAATTCTATGATGTTCTATAGCTTTCACTGTATAAGTCTTATACCTCTTTTACTAAATTTATTCCTGAGTATTTTATTTGTATTGATGCTATTATAAATGGAACTGTTTTCCTAATTTCACTTTGAAATTAATTCCTAGTATATAGATATATAATTAATTTTTTTAATACAGTCTATGCACCACATAACAATATTTTGGTCAATGATAGAGCACATATACAATGGTGGTCTCATAAGATTATAATGGGAGTGAAAAATTCCTATTGCCCAGTAACATTGTAACCATCATAGCATAATGATGCTCATAATGAACACTCGAGTGTTTTTGGTTATGCTGATGTAAATCTACTGTGCTGCCAATCACATAAAAGCATAGTATATACCATTACATATAGTACACAACATTTGATAATCATAATAAATGATTGTTACTAGTTTATGTACTTACTATACTATACTTTTTATTGTTATTTTAGTGCGTACTTCTTTTTATTAAACAAAACTTTACTGTAAAACAGAATGCTGTTTGTGGTGGCAGGAGCCTCATACATCTGGTGTTTACCATGTCTCTTGATTGCATCATTTTATCTTGTGCTTGATTTAAACTTGTATTGCTTTGTTCATCTGGTCCTTTTGGTGGGACAAGATGTGGAGGTGGAACACAGTGATACTGATGATCCTGATCCTGTGAAGGCCTAGGCTAATGTATATGTTTGTGTCGAAGTTATTATTTTTTTAAGTGATAGAAAACATGTGAGAATGAGTGAGGGAGGGAGGGAGGGAGGGAGAGAAAAAGAAGCATTGTCAACAGGGTCTTGTTATACCACAATCTCCTTTCCCAGCCCTGCAGCTTTTCCGGATGCTGGGCACTTGGATGTGTGCCTGGTATGTTTGCAAGCTAACCTGGGGATCCAAACTTGCAATCACCTACATGACTTCCAGTTTTGCAGGGCACTTGTGTGACTGCTGTGCCATAGTGGGTGAGACTATGACTTAGTATTTTTGTTTATATTTTTAAATTTTTTGCTAGATGACATATGTGCTCACCAGAGACAGAGAGAGGGAAAGTGAGAAATCATCTCCAGGGGGATTGCCATGCTGCAATCCCTTCTTTTCCATTCTCCTTTTGGGATTTTGGGCAAGCACATACACATGACTGGTGTGTTTTTCAAGCTGCCAGGTCCAACACTTGAACTGGGCAGTAGACCATGTGGGATCCAGTGCCTTAACTACCATGCCACCTGCTGGCCCTTAGTTTTGAACAATCAAGTTTAAAAAGTAAAAAACCAAAAAATTAAAATAGGAAAAAGCTTATAGATCAAGCATATAAAGAGAGAAAATATTGGGACTAGCAGATGGCATAGTGGTTACATCACTGAACTCTCTCACATGGCTAACCATGGCTCAAGTCTTGGACTTGGCGGCCTGAAACTCATGCCAGGTGCGTGCCCAAGATGCCAGGAGGAAAATGGAGGGGAAGGGATTGCAACATGGCCACTCCCAGGGGGTGATTTCTCATTCCTTCTCAAAAAAAAAAAAAAAAAAAAAAGAAAGAAAATATTTGTATATCTTAAATGTATTTATATTTTATTATTACAGAAGAGTCAAAAAAAAGGTAAAAATAAATAAAGTTTATAAAGTAAAGAAGTTCAGTGAGCTAAGGTTAATTTATGAATAAAAAATGTTTTATAAGTTTAGCATAGCCTAAGTGTGTATTGTTTATAAAGTCTACAGCAGTGTACAGTAATGTCCTAGGACTGAACATTCACTCACCACTAATTCACTCACTCATAGCAACTTTTAGTCCTGCAAATTCTATTCATGGTAAGTGTGCTATACAAGTGTACCATTTAAAAAAATCTTTTTTAACTGCATTTTTTTTCAAGTTTATTTTATTTGTTGAGAAAGAAGATGATTGGGGAGTAGGAGAAGATAGATAGGTACTCTCAACAGAGTCTTACCATGCCATGATCCTTTCCTCAGTCTACCAGCCAACCAAGATCATGGGCACATGCAGCATGCCTGGCATGTTCAGGTCAACCCAGAATCCAAACCTAGGCCTCCTATACGGCTCCAGTGTGGTGTAGCAGCACCCTATCACCTGTGCCACTGTAGTTGGGCCATATACTGTATTTTTACTGTACCTTTCTATGTTTTGTGAAAATACAGGGCTTAGTTAGAAGAGATTGTTATACTATATAGAGAAATCTGCTCTGGAGGACAAGGTAGAGGGAATTGCTGAACAGCTTGATTAACTTACCACTTTCTGCTGACTGTGTGACTGATTTTCACAAGTCTTTCTCTGATAATTATAACCTGAGTCAGAACTTATAGTCTCTTGGCTGATGCAAAGAATAGACTTTTGCCCTATCTTGTCCTGTTTCTCATGTTCCCCAGAACATCTTCTGTTATCTTTGCCCAACATGAACTTTTTCTAATCAGCTTACATGTATTATTCCCTTTTTACTAGTTTAAAATAGCACTGCTTTCTCAGAGCTGGCAGACATGCTTCTTGCCATTTCATATGGCCCTATTGGTCATGGTTCTGACCGTATACCCAGGGTCTGTGAAACCAATAAATTCCTTTTCAAAAAACTTTACCTGCACAATACGTATTATTTTGTTACTATTTCTTTATAGTATTCAGTATACTAATATACTGTACAGATTTATAGCCTAAGAGCAATGGGTTATATATACCATATAGTCTAGGTACATGGAAAGTTTGTGTAAGTACACTCTGTGATGTTTACACTATGACATTGTCTAATAATACATTTCTCAGAATGTATTCCCAATGTGTCTGTACTGATCTTATAACCTATAACCTTGCTGTACTTATACTTTAGTTCCAAAGGGTTTTCAGTGGATTCCTTAGAATTTTATATATACAAGATCATGTCATTTGTTTTGTCCTTTGCAATTTAGGAGCTTTCCATATATTTTTATTCCCTATGTGTCCTAGCTAGATCCTCCAGGACACTGTTGAATAGAAATGGCAAGAGTGAACATCCTTGTCTTTTTCCTGATTTTTAGGAGATGATTTCTGTCTTTTACCAGTAAGTATGATGTTAGCTGAAGGTTTTTCATACATGCCATTTATCAGGTTGAGAAAGTTCTCTTTCATTCTTAGTTTCTTAAGTGTTTTTACCTGAAAAAATACTGACTTTTGAAAATGCTTTCTCTGTATCTACTGAGGTAATCATGTGGTCCTTGTCCTTTATTCTACTGATACAGTGTATTATAATAATTGCTTTCCTCCTGTTAAACAAGCCTTGCATTTTTCAGATGAACCTCACTTGGTCATGGTGTATTATTATACTTTCTATATGTTGCTAGATTAAATTTGCTAGTATTTTGTCAAGATTTTTGTGCCTATATCCGCAAGAGATACTGGTCTGTAGTTTACTTGTGATGTGTTTATCTGGTTTTGGTATAAGATAATACTAGCCTCGTAGAATGAGTTGGGATTGCCCCTCTTTTATTTTTTTAGTTTCTGAAAAAAAAACAAATCTTACTTTTTTCCTGTAAATGTTTGAGAGAACTCACCAGTGAAGTCATCTGGGCCTGAGCTTTTCTTTGTGGGAGGTTCAGGTACTAATTTATTGTTATTAGTCTATGTATATAGATATTCTATTTCTTCTTAACTCAGTTCTGATAGTTTTTCTTTCTAGAAATTTGCCTGTTTCACCAAGGCTATCTAATCTGATGGCATAAAGTTGTTCATAGTAGTCCCTTAGAATCCTTTACTTTGATAAGACTGATAGTAATGTTCCCTCTTTAACTTTAGAATTTGAATCTTTTTTCTTGTTAAGTTTACCTAAAAGTTGTCAATATTTGTTGATCATTTCAAGCGACAAACTTTTGCGTTTGTTAATTTTCTCTATTGTTTCCCTATTCTCTATTTCATTAATTTCCACCCTAATCTTTGAGTTTAGTTTTTTTTTTTAATTATTATTTTTTTTTTATTTTAAGTTTTTGCTATAGGCATGTGCACTTGCCAGGGAAAGACAGAGATAGAGAGGGAGGAAAAGTGAGAAATCACCCCCAGGGGGGATGGCCATGCTGTAGTCCCTTCTCCTCCATTCTCCTTTTGAGATTTTGGGCATGTATGCACATGTCCCTGGCATGATATTTAAGCTGCTGATTCTGGGACTTGAACCACATAGCTGGTCATGCAGGATTCAGCACCTTAACCATCATGCCACCCCATGGTTGGTCTTCTTTTTTTCAGTGTTTTAAAGTGGAAGGGTATTTTGGTTTGAGATCCTTCTTTTTTTTAATAAAAAGTTTATTTCTTGGTTTGTCAGAAAAGTCATGATGAAAAACAAAAAATATGTCATGACTTTTATGACAATCCAATATTTT
Organism: Tupaia tana; assembly: GCA_026018925.1. Taxonomy (NCBI): domain Eukaryota; kingdom Metazoa; phylum Chordata; class Mammalia; order Scandentia; family Tupaiidae; genus Tupaia; species Tupaia tana. The sequence goes on from JAKSZU010000009.1 coordinate 94,979,556, forward strand.
ATGAGGAGACAGAAGTAGGGGGGAGAGGAGAAGAGGGAGGGAGATGGGAAGAAAAAGATAAGCACATTCAAGAGGGTCCCATGCAGGAAACTCCCCTCAGTCTTTCTCAACAAGCTAGGATCATGGCAACATACAGGCACACCTAGCACATACAGGTTGACCTGGGAACCAAATGCTATTATTTTATAGGTTTTCCAGCACTGCAGATGTTGTGGTACTACTGTAAGTACCACAGCTGATCCTCTTAATTTTTTTTTTTTGGAGAGGTTTTTGCTATAGGGCATGTGCGCTCACCAGAAAGAGAGAGAGAGAGAGAGAGAGAGAGAGAGAGCGAGAGAGACAGAGAGACAGAAAACGAGAAATCACCCCCCGGGGGGGATGGCCACGCCACAATCCCTTCTCCCCCATTCTCTTCTAGGGATCTTGGGCACGCACACACACGTGCCCAATGTGAGTCTAAGCCACCGGGTCCAGGACTTGAACCACGGTTGACTACATGGGAGTCCAGTAACATAGCCATTACGCCAGCTGCTGGTCCCCCTCTTAATTTTTAATTTAAACATTTTAAAAAAATTTTTTCCATGACTGAACAAGCAAGTGAGCAAGTAAGTGAGACAGAAACAGCACCTCCAATAAGATGATGTCATGATCTACCTCCAGCTTTAGCCAGCTGCAGATCATGGAGATATGAATGCCTGGTGCATCAAGGGAAGACTCTGGGCATGAATCCAGGACCTTCCCATGTGGGTCAGCCTTACAGAGCACTGTATTTTACTGCAGGGCCACTGTCCAGTCTCTGAATCTCATTGTTGTTGTTGTTGTTTTTTATCTAGTCTGATAATCTCAGCCTTTGATTAGATTGTTTAATCCAGTCACATTTCACTTCATTACTGATACAGTTGGATTTGTGTCTTCAGGTTTACCTTTTGTTTTCTATACATCTCACATACTTCTGTTCCTCCTTTACTGCTTTCTTTTGCATTAAGGAAGTATTTTATTTTATTATTTTTTATTGCCAGAGGGTATGTGTACTTGAGAGAGAGAGAGAGAGAGAGAAGAGAGAGAGAGAGAAAGCATACCCCAGTGGGATGTAGTCATGCAGCAATTCCTTTTCTGCATTTCTTCTTCCCATCTGGATTTTGGGCGCACACACACACATCTAATATGTTTTTCAAGCTATCAGGGCCATAATTTGAACTGTGGTTTGCCATGTGAGATCTGGCTTCCAATGCACAGCTCCCAACTGTGGGGACTCGCCCATAAATAAATATTTTCTAGTGTAACATACTTATTCCTTATTGATTATTTCATCATACACATTTTTAGATATTTTTTCCTTTCATTTTTGTTTTATTTTAATGTATTTTTGAAATTATTTTATTTCAATTATTATCATCATTATTATTTGTTTAATTTGACCAGAGAGAGACAGAGAGAAAGGAAAGTAGGTAGGGAAATCCCCAGGTCTGGGACTCAAACTGCAGTCAGCCATGTGGGAATCTAATGTCTTAACTACCAAACCATCTGCTGGCCCCTATTTTTGTTTTTAATTTGCAAGAGGGCACATGCACCAATGTGAGAGAGAGAGAGAGAGAGAAAGAGAGAGAGAGAGAGAGAGAGAGAGAGAGAGAAAAGAAGAAAGTGCTCTTCTATTCTAATAGGGCATAGTTACACCACAATCCCTTCTCCTCCATTTCTCCATCCTGTCGGGATTTGGGGCATGCACATACATATGCCTGATGTGTTTTTCAAGTTGCTGGGGCTGAGAATCGAAGCACAGGTGGCCGTGTGGGATCTGGCTCCCAGTAAACCATCATTTAATCACTGTGCTATGGGGTTAGCCCTATAATTATTCCTTTATATAATTTATATCTTTTAAATAAGCTGAGATGGCTCAGCCACTGTGATAAGTGTAAGGCTAGAAGCCACATGGCTGACTGTGGGTTTGGATCCCTAGGTCAGCTTGAAAACAAACAGGCATATGTGTAGGTTCCAGAATCCTGAAGAGCTGGAGGTCTAAGGGAAGGGGATCATGGTATGACGAGACCCAGGCAAATGTGCTTCTCCCTCTATAATTTAAAAAACAAGAAAGAAGAAAAGGGAGCAAATATATATTTATAATTTGTTATACTGACTTTCTTATTTTTTTCTGGTTCTCTTCATTTTTTCCTAAAGAATCATCTTACCATTTAATATCATTTCCTCCTCAATATAGCTTTGTTGTTCCCTCCCACCTCCTTTGTGATGTTATTGTCAAACATACCTACCTGTTATAGGTATTTGTGTGTGTGTGTGTGTGTGTGTACACAAACAATTTTATACAATTGCTATTTAAATCAGTTGAGAGAAAGGAGAAGAAATATGCAATTATACTCTCTTTTTTTGGGTTGTTTGAAAAGTCATGACATATTTTTTCTGTTTTTTTTTTCTTTCTCTTTTTTTTTTTTTTTTTTTTTTTTTTCTTTTAAGAGATTTTTGCTATAGGGTACAAGCACTTACCAGAGAGACAGAGAAACAGAAAGTGAGAAATCACCCCCCAGAAGGGAAGACGACAGCACAATCCCTTCTCTTCCATTCTTCTCTCAGGATATTAGGCATGCATGCATGCGTGCTGGGCATGAGTTTTAAGCTGCTGGATCCGGAACTCTAACCACAGTCAACTATGTGGGAGCCTAGCGACACAACCATTATGCCATCTGCTGGTCCATATATTTTTCTATGGGAAAATGTGTCATAACTCTCCCAATGACCCAACAGAATTACCCAACTACATAATTACTTTGACCTACACTGTTTGTCTTTATTTTTCTTAATTATTAAAAATATTTTTTTGTACAGATTCAAATCACTGTTGGGCATCACCTGCTTTCAGTCTAAAGAAATTCTACTACTATTTTTTTCATTGGTTTATTTATTGGGACCAGCAGGTGGTGTGGAGATTAAGGTGCTGGACCTGGGGTTTTGAGTCCTGGGCCTGTCAGCTTGCTTTCTCACTTTTTTTCTCCCTTTCTCTTCTCTCTCTCTCTCTGGTGAGCACATGTGTCATACAGCAAATTAAAAAAAAAGAATAATAAATAAAATTAAATAGGGACCAGCAGATGACGTAATGGTTACATAGCTGGATTCCCACACAGAGGACTGCAGTTCAAGTCCTAGACCAAGCATCTTAAAACTCACAGTGGGCTCATGTGCGTGCATGCCCAAGATTCTGAGAGAATGGAGAAGGGGTTGTGGCATGGCCATCTCCCCTAGGGGCTGATTGTGACTTTCTGTCTCTCTGTCTACGTCTCTCCAGCGAGCACATGAGCCCAAGAGCAAAAAAAACTCTAAAAAAAAAAAAAGTTAAATAAATAATGCTTTTTAAAGAAAAGTTCATTTATTTATGTTTCGAGAGAGAGAGAAGCACCCCTTACAGGGTCTTCATTCTGCAATCCATCCCCCAGCCTTAGTCAGCCAGGCTTACAGGTGTGCATGTACTTGGCGTGTACAGGGAGACCTTGGGATACAAATCTCGGACCTTCCCATTTGGCCTCAGCATAGCAGTGTTGTGTTACAGTTGTGCCAGTATTGTTTGTCACTTTTAGTACTTCTTATAATGCAGGTCTGCAAGTAACAAATTCTCTTATCTTTTGTTTTATCTGGAAATGTCTTTATTTTGCTCTCAATTTTTAAAGATAACTTTGCTGTATATAAGATTCTTGGTTGACAGTATTTTACTTAAGTACTTTGAATATGCTATCTTATTGCCTTCTGGCCTCCACTGTTCCTGATGTTAGTTTTATTGGGGTTTCTTTGTATGTGATGAATCATTTTACTTTGCTATTTTCAAGCTTTTTGCCTTTAGCTTTCAACTTTTTACTGTCATGTGCCTGGTTGTGGATCTTTTTGCATTTATCCTATTTGAAGTTTATTGAGCTTCTTGGATGTATAGATTAATGTTTGTCATCAAATTTGGGAAGTTTTCAGCCCTTAGATCTTTAAATACTTTTACTCCTGTTTTCACTTACTATTCTCATGGAACTACCAGTATCCTCTTAGTGGGTCACCACTAAAATTTCTGTTGTTTTCAGCAGCACCTTTGGGGTTGAACTTTCCCAAATTCTGTCACCAAGTAAAGTGAGTCCCTCTAGGAAGGGCTACATTCCTAGCTCTTCCTATGTCCTACTCTTCCCCCAGGCAGAAACTCTGTACCACTACTTGGGACCTGGAGGGGTAGGGACAGCAGCTTATTTTTCTGAGTGATTTTAAAGTAAGTTGCTGAGTAGGGTAGTATACCCTGTTATTGGCTTACCTCTCCTGACATGGAATCTATATCCTATGATTTGATGGGATGGGGTAAATCAGTCCTCAGCATTCCTGGCTTTCTGTAGCAGGGAAAGAGTTTCCACCCTACATGTGTTGGGGTAGGTGGAAGAAGAAATCCCCAGACCTCTTAGATGCTCTTTATTGAAACAGAGCATTATCAACCCAGAGTTATCAGGGATGAATGATTCTGGAGGCCTGTTCCTGCTGGGAAGAAACCATAGTCATAGATTGGGAGCTGGAGGATAAGGGGAGAGAGATGGTTGTGAAACATGTACCACAGATTCTTGCTATTCTGAGATTTAATAGATATTTTTAATCTTTTCCCATTTGCTGTATACCCTTAAGATTATTTCTTGAGTCTTTCAGTGGTTGCTTTTATAAACTCTACCAGTTGCTGTTTTGCTGGGAAGAGAGCTCATAAAGTTCCTCACCCTGCCATTCTGAATGTGCTTTTCTCTTTATCTCTTTACCCAACATTATATTCTGGCCAATTCTTCTAAAACTTTTCCCAAATCAATGTTCTTTCCTGCGTGCTTTCCAAGAACATTGTTATAACTCTAATTCAGATCATTACAATTTTCCTGTATTATGTAGTATCTTAACTTGTCTGGCCTCTAGTTTCTTAATACTTCAGCTTATTCCCAGATATAGCTTTCTAAAGCAGTATTTTGCTGATACAACCTTGTTTCTCAAAAATCTTAAAGCTCTTTACAGTACTAACAAAATAAAAGTTTAAACTTTTCAGATCTTTAACAATCCAGCTTTGACTATTTTTCCAGCTGAATCTTCTACAATTGTCCTACATCCTGCTTGGACTATTTGCCATTCCTTGAACATATCTACAAAGTTTTTACCTCTGTGTCTTTGCTCCTTCTATCTGGAATGCCAGTACTTATTTTTATCAAAATCTCCCTATTATTCATGGCCTGTTCAGCTATCATCTTTTCACTTTAACTATAAATGTGCTTCCCTTTCTCTTAGTTACTTTGATATTTTATATCATTCTTAAAGCCTAGATTATTTATTCCCTTTATTTGAGCAATCCATGTTATGTTTTACCTTCCCCTATAATAAGACATTCTTCAAAGGCATCTCATTTTCCTATTTCCCAAGCTACTTAGTGGAAGTGCCTTGCACACTGTAGACATTTAATATAAAACTGTCAAATTCACGGATATGTCATATTTTTGGAGACACCTGGTGTTTGAAGAGATGCTTTCATGTTGGCCCAAAGAAGAGTTTGTTAGATAGGCCTTTGAGAAGTTTTACTTACTCGTTCTTTTAACTGGATTACTTCTTTGTCTTTTTGTTGTTTCCACTGTCTAAACTTCTCAGCATCTTCTTTCATGTGACGCATTAACTGAACCCGCTGGTTTTTCATCATCTGTAGAAACAAAAACCAGTAAAAGTATCAGTCATTTGCACTTTATTCTAGGCTGATGTGAAGATGGACAGACTTACCATTAAGATGAGAAAAAAACCTAGAGCTAAATATAAAAATAAATAATGAAAAACAAAACAAAACAAAACAAAACAACCCAGAGCTAAGCTGAGAAGGCCACAAACAGATTTTCTGGTTAGGCTCGCAATATCCCTTGCTATGCTTGTGTAGAGTTTCCAAGTATAACTACACAAATGAACACTGAAGAAATAAAAGAAAAATTTACAAGCTAAATTCAGCCCTAAACTCACTGTATATAAATGAAATTTCAAGGAAACATCAATTAACTCTCATGAATAAATCCATCTCATCTAGCAATCACTGTAGCCCAAAGGTTTCAGTACAAATGGCCTTAACCACCACTTTGTAGATGTTACTGGTTCACTATTCAATAACAGAAAATTTTCTCTAAGTGTCTATCATCTTGCTACTACTTTATGAAATTATGACTCATGATCATGGAAGGTGATCAGGATACTACCACTAATATTAAGATGTCTTTGTCCTTTGGTTTCAGAGAATCTAACATTAAACTATGAATGTCAAAGCAAGGTTTTAGTATTCAGATTCTAGATGACTACCAGTACAGTGTCTTGCAAAAAGCACATTTATAAAGATTCCCCACTTGAAATGATTATCCTGCCTGTACCTTCTTATCTGAAAACACCTCTATAGTATAATTAATTATAAATGGAACATCTATATTTGTAAATTCCAATGTTGCAAATGTAAGGAAGAGAGCTTATTTACCCGTATCTCCTGGTTCAGTTTGGATACAGTATGCTCTGTGGATTCCTTCAGTTTCAGAAGTTTGGACTGTTCATTCAATTTTTTCTTCAGATCAGCTATTTGACTCTCCAGTTCCTGGAGATGTTTGCGGCGCCGCTCGCTCAACCTAAATGTAGATGCTATAGGAATGAGCTACCAGCAGCTAAGTCTGACTTCAATGCAACTGCCTCAATATACTCTCCCTACCACCACCACTACCACTCCGTCAAAAGGACGGTTCTCGGGAGGCAGTTCACTTGCCTTTAGCTATAAAGAATACTTCTGATCATTATTACACAAGTCTGAGACAGAAAATAAACATCCAGTTGGGACCAGCAGGTGGCATAATAGTTATGTTGCTGGACTCCCACGTAGTTGACCATGGTTTGAATCCCGCCCGGCCTGGTGGCTTAAAACTCACATTGGGTGCATGTGTATGCATGCCCCAAATCCTGAGAGGAGAATGGAGGAGAAGGGATTATGGTGTGGCCATCCCCTGGGGGGTGATTTCTTGCTTTCTGTCTTTCTATCTCTCCAGGGAGTGCACATGCTCTATAGCAAAAATCTCTCTCTAAACAAACAAAAAAATCCAACATAACTTTTAAGAATATAAGCTTGAGTCAACAGGAAAATAAAATAGAGTCACTGAGTAAAAGAAAGGTAAGGCAGAGGTCTGAGGGAGAGCAGAATAATCTGGCTATCTGTCCTGATTTTATTCCTACTGATTAATGGATGGCTAGATAGATTTTATTTTTAATTGTCAGAGGGTGTATGTGCTTGCCAGAGAGGGAGAAAGCAAGGGAGGGAAAATGCACCCTTCAATAGGGCATGGTCATGCTACAACCTCTTCTCCTTCATTTCTCCAAATGCACCCTTCAATAGGGCATGGTCATGCTACAACCTCTTCTCCTTCATTTCTCCATACTACTAGGATTTTGGACATGTATGCAAACACATCCAGTGTGTTTTGCAAGCCACTGGTGCTGGAATTAGAACCACATGATTAGCCATGTGGGATCCAACTCCATCAATCATTAGGTCACAGGGCCAACATGCTAGATTGATTTTCTAAAATAATTATTTAACTTTATACATTACTATTTTTTTTGAGAGGTTTTCACTATAGGGCGCGTGTGCTCGCCAGACAGACAGAGAGAGACATAGAGACAGAAAGCGAGAAATCACCCTTCAGAGGGGATGGTCACACCGCAATCCCTTCTCCTCCATTCTCCTCTTGGGATCTTGGGCACGCGCACACACATGCGCCCGGTGCGAATTTTAAGCCACCAGGTCCAGGACGCGAACTGCGTTCGACTACGTGGGAGTCCAGCGACATAGCCATTACGCTAACTGCTGGCTCCCTTCATTACTATTTTTTAATTTGACCAGAGAGAGACTGAGAAAGAGAAAGAGAGATGGAAAGTGAGAAAGCAAGCCACTAAGTACAGGACTTGGACTGCAGCTGGCCATGTCCAAGTCCAGCACTTTAACCACCATGCCACCAGCCAGCCTCCTAGACTGATTTTTTTAAATTAGCGGTTTTTGCTGTAGGGCATGTGTACTCACCATAAAGACAGAGAGACAGAAAGTGAGAAATCACCCCCCCCCCAGGGGGGATGGTCACGCCACAATCCCTTCTCCTCCATTCTCCTCTTGGGATCTTGGGCACACATGCACATGCGCCCGGCTTGTGTTTAAGCCACCGGGTCTAAGACTTGAACTGCTGTTGACTACATAGGAGTCCAGCAACTTAGCCATTATACCAACTGCTGGTCCCTGGATTGTTTTTTTTAATCACTAGCTTGGATATTAATTCTATTCACAAGCTAATTTACCATCAGAGCAGAGACGTGGAAACTGCCTGACCTGATAATCTTTCAAAGCCAGCTCAAATGCTAACTTTTTCTAAAGCCTTCCTTGGTCATACCAGACTGAATTGATATCACCTGCCAGTGAACTTTATTTTTTTTTTTTTAAAGTTTGTTATAAGGTAATGCACTTGCTGGAGGGAGAGAGGCAAAGCAAGAAATCATCCCCCAGATGGGATGGCCATGCTGCAATCCCTCTCCTCTCTTCTCCTCTTGGGACACTGGGCATGCACACGCATCACCTAGTGCGATTTTCGAGGCACAAGGCCTGGGACTTAAACCATGAAGTTGGCCATGTGGAATCCAGTCACCTCAACCTCCATGCCAATTGCTGGCCCACTACTGAATTCTGCCTTTTTTTTTTTTAAGTTTTTGCTATACAATATGTGTGCTTGCTGCAAGAGAGACAGAAACAGAAAAAGAGAGGGAAAGTGAGAAATCACCTACCACTCACTCCGGGGGCACGACCATGCCACATTTCCTTCTCTTCCACTCTTCTCTCAGGATTCTTGGCACGTGTGAATGAGTGCTTGGTATGATTTTCAAGTCACTGGGTCCAGGACTTAAACAATGGTGTTGGTCATGTGGGATCCAGTCAACCCAACCTCCACACTACCTTCTGGCCTACCAGAAACTGGTATAATTACTTTAATAATTACTGCCTAAAAACTTAATTTGGCTACAAATTGTGTGCCGTGTTATACAATTTGTAATTTGTATGTGTTATTTAAAATCTCGATTATTTAACTTCCTTTGTTTCTACTTATCTTTTTATTTATTTTGTAATTGCTAGAAAGCATGTGTATTGATAGAAAGGGAGAAAGAAAAAGTGTGTGTGCGCAAAAGAGAGGGAGAGAGAATGCAGGAGAGCACTCCCCAGGGGGTATGTTCATGCTGTAATCTTTTTTCCTCCATTTCTCCATCCTGTCAGGATTTGGGGAATGTATACTCATGTACCTGGCATGTTTTTCAGGTTGCCAGAGCTAGGGCTCAAACCACTGTCAGCCATGTGGCACTTACCTCCCTATACAGCACTTAACCATCGTGCTATGGGGCCAGCCCTTTTCTTTTGTTTACATGTCCTCTCCACAAATATGTTTAAATCTCTTGGGGACAGTAAATGGGTCATCTACTTCTCCTTCTATATTTCCTCTAATGCTCCTCACATATAGTAGAGTCTTGAAATAACATTTATTGACTTCATTCTTACTTGGCTTGGTTGACATCCTTCTTTGCTGTTTGAAGTTCAAGAATCAATTCTTCCTTTTCCTTTTGTAAATTGATGACTTCCAATTCTAAATTTTTTATGTTATCCTAGAGAAATTACAGGCCCGAGAAAAAGAAAATATTAAATGGCACAGTATGAAGATGACTTCAACATCTAATATCTCAAGGAACTATGCATTAAAAGACACTATTTATAATATATTGCAGACTAAAAATATTTGTTCTGAGTTGATGGAGATTAAAGTTATGTAGTGTGAAAAATAAGAACTTGGAATCCAAAGGCCTGGATTTGAATCATGACTGCAACACTTACATATTTAAAATATATATGGGGGGGACCAGCAGATGGCATAATGGTTACATCGCTGGACTCCCACATAGTCAACTGTGGTTCAAGTCCTGGACTGGGCGGCTTAAAACTCACACTGGGCATGTATATGTGCATGCCCAAGATCCCAAGAGAATGAAAGAAAAGGAATTGTGACATGGCCAACACCCTGGAGGTTAATTTCTCCCTTTCTGTCTCTGGGGCAAGTGCACTTGCCTTACAGAAAATATTTCTCCTAAAAAAATACATACAAATATATTTATTAAATACATTTATTAAACATATAAAAACATAGGTATAACATATATTATAGATATACATGTAAATGTCTAGGATATATAAAATATATATAGTATATATACATATACATGTATATGTATGTGTGCACCAATAAAAATTTGTGTTAAACATAAATCAAATTACACTATGAGTAATTACACTTACTAGAGATTTTTAAAAATACACGAAAAATATATAATTAAAAAATTATGCATGGATTTCAAAAGTATTCTGTACCAAAAAAAATCACTTTAATTCCATTTTTTCATGATCTTAACCTCATATATTATTTGGTATCTTGTCTACTTTTACTTACTTGGTCTTGGAAATTTACTTATATCTGTGCCTATAGATCTGCCTCATTCTTTTTTTTAATTGCTGTAATGAAATACTCTTGCATATGCTTCTGTGAATATGTACAAGGTTTTACCAGGGTAGGGAGAAGTGGAGTTATAGAGTCAAGAGTGTATGCATTCAAAATTTTAACAGATATTGCCAAATGGTCATCCAAAGTGGTTATTCCAATTTCTTCTCACCAGTTATGTATGAGAACAGTTATTTCCCTGCACCATGGTCAAAATATTACTATACTTCAAAATTGTTATCAATCTGATGGCAAAAAAATAGTACCTCTTTGTTATATATGCCACAGTCAATAATTGTCTAACTCCATAGAGTGAATTATTAAAATATTTGAGCCCTAGTTTTACTACAACTCATGGTAATCTTCATTAATCAAAACCTAAACCTCCTCTAATTTTTCTATGGCAATTCTTTTTTTTTTTTTTTTTTTGCTATAGGGCGCGTGTGCTCGCCTGACAGAGAGAGACAGAGAGACAGAAAGCGAGAAATCACTCCCCAAGGGCTGACGGCTACACCGCAATTCCTTCTCCTCCGTTCTCCTCTCGGGATCTTGGACACGCACGCACATGCGCCTGGCGAGTTTTAAGCCACCGGGTTCGGGATGCGAACCGCGGTCGACTACATGTGAGTCCAGCAACATAGCCATTTACGCTAACTGCTGGTCCCCCTCTATGGCAATTCTTCACAGTAATAGGAAAATTACCATTTAGAATGGAAAACTTCCTTTATTGAGGAGAAAAAGAGAGGTTATGATTTATATGTCATTAAAAGGTACTGGTTCCATAATGGATTTATTTCTTATCTTTTAGGTTTGGGAGCTCAAACATATTTGATTTTAAGGGGAAAAGAACTAGATACCTTCAGCTCTTTATATAGTTAGAAATACACTGTGAAAAGACATGTCTCCATGTGTTTCCAGGTAAGAGTACAAGAAAAGAATAATTTTTCAGCCTTACCAGTAATCCTTTGTTTATCCGGGAAAAGCCAAAATACATTTGACCTAAAAAAGGCTGTACCGTATGTCCTGTTAACTTGATTGACTGAGCTACATATTTAACTCCTGAACGCTTACTAAGTGACCCAAACAAAAACAAATGACCCAATTAACAAGAATGAAGAGAGACGAGGAAAGCAGTCAAGAAATATCAACAGACTTTTGGAAGATGAAAGCAGATGGGTAAGTGGTAACTGATTTTCACAGTGGCAAATGCTACAACATAACTCCTACAAGACAATGCCAAGAAACAGTAAGCCCATTTATACCACAGAACCACAGAGAGAAGGAAAGGCTTCCTTTCTAGAGACACTGAACCTGACAGACTGGTCTTACAGCCAGCAGACATAGCTGAAAGCTGGGATGATGTACCATACTACTGATAGGGATTAAATAAAAGTCTGTATGTGCCTGGAGAAACTCTAACTCCCTTATTTTCTGTGGGTTACCAGGACGATGACAAACTACCACTGTCCACACAACCCAGGCAGGAGAATGATTTATTAAAAACTGACTAGCCCAAGAAAAATTCATGATATAGAAATTCCTGATGGCTTAAATATGAATGGATATCCAAGGATCACTAGAAATTTGAGGAAAGCGTCTTATATGAGAGATCAAAGCAAACACACTAGGGAACCAGCAGTTAGCGTAATGGCTGTGTCGCTGGACTCCCACGTAGTCGACCGCAGTTCGCGTCCCGGACCCGGTGGCTTAAAACTCACGCCGGGCGCGTGTGCGTGTGTGCCCAAGATCCCGAGAGGAGAATGGAGGAGAAGGGATTGCGGTGTGACCATCCCCCTTGGGGGGTGATTTCTCGCTTTCTGTCTCTCTGTCTCACTCTGTCTGTCTGGCGAGCGCACGCGCCCTATAGCAAAAATCTCTCCAAAAAAAAAAAAAGCAAACACACTAAAGAAAGGGAATTTGGAGGAAACAGAGGCAAGGCAGGGAGAAGAAAACCTCAACAAAATATATTTCTTATCCCTGGATAGGTGGTACATCTATAAAAAAATAAAAAGCTGTAAAAAGGAATAATTAGAGGATCAAAAAGAAATCTTGGAAATTAATAGGCAAATAAAAAAAATCACCAGGAGTGGAAACAAATCTTTCAGAGAGTAGAATTAAAAGAGAGAGAAGCCAAACAATGTTAGCACATGTTTGTAGGTGCTGTTTTGACAGGCTGAGTCCACATGATAGGCCAGGATTTGAGTTCGAACCCACTCTAAAAGCCAGGCACAGTAGTGTGTACCTGTTGTTCTAGCTACCTCGGAGGCTGAGGCAGGAAGACTGCAACATAGATCCTGACTAAAGAAAAGAAAGAAAGAAAAAAAGACAAATAGAAAATAGGAGGGAAGAGATAAGAAAAGCAGAAGATGATCCAGTATCTGATTATGACGGATGTAAGAAAGAGAAAAAGAAAATGCAATGAAGTGGCATTTTCAAATAAATGACAGAAGAAAACTTCGAAGAAAAAAATATAAATTTCTAGATCAAAAAAGACCCACCGGGAACCAGCAGTTAGCGTAATGGCTATGTCGCTGGACTCCCACGTAGTCGACCGTGGTTCGCGTCCCGGACCCGGTGGCTAAGAACTCACACCTGGGCGCATGTACGTGTGTGCCCAAGATCCCAAGAGGAGAATGGAGGAGAAGGGATTGCAGCATGACCATCCCCCCTGGGGGGGTGATTTCTTGCTTTCTGTCTCTATGTCTCTCTCTGTCTGTCTGGCGAGCGCACGCGCCCTATAGCGAAAACCTCTAAAAAAAAAAAAAAAAAAAAAAAGACCCACCAAGCCCTGAGCACAATAAATGAAAAAAGATACAAATAAACATACATGCACTGGGGACAAAAAAAAGATCCTGAAAGTTTCCAAAGGGAAAAAACAAACAAACAAAACCCCAAAAACAAACAAACAAAAAAACCCACCAAATACAAAGCATCCAGAATCAGAATAGACTTCTCAATGGCAATAGTGGAAAAACAATGGAGTATGACCTTCAAAACTCTGATGAAAATAAATTTCTGTAGAATTCTAAATCTGGCCACACTGAGTAATTGTGAGAATGAAGAAAAGTCATTTATTTTCAGACAAAGCTTTAAAACATTTTCCTTTCATGAATGCTTTCTCCGAAAGTGACTGAAATCATATTATATCAGGTCAAAGGGTTATCCCAAGAAGAGGAAGATATGGAATCTATTTTAACACACAGATAAGACATGAAGTGAATTCCTAAGAGGATGATCCCAGGTTAATGGCTGGGCAGTAGGCCTGGAGAAAAACAACCAAGTAAGACAATTCTAAGAGGGCTGTTTTGAAAGAAATGGATCAATAAACTACCTGACATGCTTGATCCTAGTAAGAGGAGTTTCACAGCTTTATCAAGAAGTTTGGATATAAAAATTATTGATAGGTATGTAGAAGACTAAGTAAACAAAAAAATGAGATTTTCTTTTTTTTTTTTTTTTTAAGAGAGATTTTTGGCCATAAGGCATGTGTGCTTGCCAGGGAGACAGTGAGGAATCACTCTTTTTTTTTTTTTCTTTTGGAGAGGTTTTTGCTATAGGGCATGTGTGCTTGCCAGAAAGACAGAGAGAGACAGAGAGACAGAAAGCGAGAAATCTCCCCCCCAGGGGGGATGGCCACGCCGCAATCCCTTCTCCTCTATTCTCCTCTCAGGATCTTGGGCACACACGCACACGTGCCTGGCGTGAGTTTACGCCACCAGGTCCGGTCGACTACATGTGTGTCCAGCGACATAGCCATTATGCTAACTGCTGGTCCTGGGAAATCACTCTTCAGAGGAGAGGGCTATGTTGCAATCCCTTCTCCTCCATTCTCCTCTCGGAATTTTGGGCCCACGAGACATGTGCCTAGCATGTTTTAAGTCTCTGGGTCCGGGACTTGAACCATGGTTGACTATGTGGGAGTTCAGTGATATAACCATTACGCCATCTGCTGGTCTTAAAAATGAAATTGTTAATGCCAGGAAATACAAAAAGCTAAAGAAGAAAGGAAGTATAACCATATTATTCTGCAGAGCTTACTAGTAAAACATATTTACACACTAAACAAAAAAATATTTAAATACTAAGTATTCATCTAACCAGAGGTGTGATATAACCATTTTAAAACATGAGGGTGGGGCAGTACACATGAGTGGTGGGATAAGAGAGCTATGCTAATTTTCCACAGAGGGAAATCAGTAAATAATGTCTAGACAAAATTTTTAAAAGATTTTTGCCATAAGGTGCATGTATTCACCAAAGAGAAAGAGAACGTGAAAAAAATCACCTCCCAAGGGATGGCCACAATGCAGTCCCTCCTCCATTTTCCCCTCGGGACTTTGGGCATGCATGCACACACATCTGGCATGTTTTTCAAGCCACTGGATCCTGGACTTGAACCACAGAGTTGGTCATGTGGGGTCCAATACCTTAGCCACCACACTACCTGCTGGCCCAATGTCTAAAATTTTTGAATTAATACACAGTTCTATTGTCAATTCTTATCCAGAATAAATGTCAGAAGAAATAGCATAAAAACCTTTTTATTTAATTTTTTTTTTGGAGAGCTTTTTGCTATAGGGTGCATGCACTTGCCAGAAAGACAGAAAGAGACAGAGAAGCAAAGCAAGAAATCACCCTCCAGGGGGGATGGCCACGCCGCAATCCCTTCTCCTCCATTCTCCTCTTGGGATCTTGGGCACGCATGCACATGCGCCTGGCATGAGTTTAAGCCACCGGATCCGGGACTCAAACCATGGTCAACTACATGGGAGTTCAGCGATACAGCCATTACGCTAACTGCTGGCTCCAAAATAGCATAAAAACCTTAAAGTACTAGTCTGAGGAATAGGTGAGAAGGTAACAGAACAGGACTTTTATTTTCCTGAATATTGTACTAGTTAAATTTTTGTTTTTCTTAAAAAAGTTTTAAAAATTTATTTATTTAACTTTATTTATTACTATTATTATTTTCCAGCTTGATCAGACAGACAGAGAGAGAGAAGGAGAGAGGGAGGGAAAATGAGAAAACAAGCCACCAGGTTTAGGACTTGAACAGCGGTCAGCCATGTGGGAGTCCAGAGCCTTTAACCACTACACCACCGTGAACCACGGTTGACTACGTGGGAGTCCAGCGACATAGCCATTACGCTAACTGCTGGTTCCCCCAATTATTTCTTATTAATTTGAGATATTCATTTGACTAGAGTTGAACAGAGTGAGAGCAAGAGAGAGAGAGAGAGAAAGCGAGAAAGCAAGCCACCAGGTCCAGGACTCGAACTGTAGTTGGTCATGTGGAAGTCTAGCACCCTTCCTTAGCCTCCATGCCACCTGCCAGCCCTAACCCTGTAGTTGACTTTTAAAAATGATACATACACATTTGTCTGACAAATAAAAATTAAGTTTAAAAAAGTTAAATAAGACTAATAAAAAGTGGGGAACACCTCTATTGGCAACCCAGTTATTTATTTTGGAAGCAACAGTAAATTCTACCCTAGGGGGAGAAAAAGGATGAAAACTAATTAGGAAAAACACTTTTCTTATTTTTATCTTGAAAATGTAGGGGAGCTGGTGGTAAAAAGCATGAGTGCTGATAGGTATTTCTTAATATAAGCATATAGTACCTTGGGTAGGATATAGCTGGATGGAAAAACAATCCACCCTTCTGCCTATAACCCATCTTAACATCCCTTTGTCAGTGATCAAATATTGGACTACAAGGGAAAATAAGGTCTAGAGCAAGGGTCATTTCTTGTGGATCACCTGAAAACCAAAGACTTGCCTTTAAGTAAAGACCTGGTTACTAATCAGCGAGGGCCACATAGAACTACTATTAGGAAAAGTTTAGCCATTTGTCACATCATGTGATATCCACTACTGGTCTCTTTATAACTCACACTACAACCCAGACCATCAACTAAGAGATGTGCCTTTCTCAGAATCCTAGAATAGTTATTAGAACATAATTTCTGTATGAATAGGGACTACATTTATATAACATTATCAAACTATTTGTTAAAATTATTCATTTATTTCTTCCTTGAGAGAGACAGAGAGATAAACACTTCTAACAGGGTTTTCATACCATAATCTACTCCCAGTCTCAGGTGACCCAGATCACAGGTATGTGTATGCACCCAGTATGTTCAGCGAGATACCAGGACAAGAACCTAGGATCGTTCCCATGCAGAACCAGTTACCACAGTGCCACTGCCTGGTCCCCTTAACGTATGCTTTAAAAAACAAACAAACAAACAAAACAAACAGAACTCCAGTTGCACTCTGCACATTATGTTGTCTTTTTGTCTTAAAAAATGATGTGCTTGCTTTCTTCCCATTTAGTTAAAAAGAGATAACAATTATAAACAAATGCTACCCTAGAACATAGTTTACCTGGTACTGGAACTGAATAGGCTGTAGTTGGCTGTCATTTTGAGTCATCTTCCTAGCCAGGGCCTCTTTCAGTGCAAGGGCTTTATTTAACTCAACTAGCTCCTTAGACATCTGAGCTTGACGTAGAGCATGTTGAGTGGTGAAAGCATCAGAAGACCTGCTAGTCTCTGGACTCATTTCTACTTGCTGGAAAAAAAGTCAGGGTAATGATGTGAAAGCAAAACAAGCAATTAGAGTTCCTTAGGCACTACATCAGCAAATTTCACAGACATATCTCCATTAACAATACCTTTGCATTTACAACCGAGGCTTCTCACACATTTATTTTAAACATCAGAGGTAAACTGAGTTAGCCTATTTCCCTGTTTTCACAAGCATCTTTTTTCTTATGTATTTTAACTAACTCTTTCAGAATGAACTAGTTTCTTGCTATTTCTTTTATTGATCTGGCCAAGATTTTTTACTTTTACCTCCTTCCAAGACATACTTAGGAGAGAAAACCCTGGACATGACACTTTAGGAATGGTAGAAATGAAGAAAAGGATTAATTTACTCTCACACAGTTGACCTTTAATATCTGATTTATCTCATATTTTCCTTCTTTCAAAACATGAAAACTAGTGGCATATATTCATCTGCGGGGGGAGAGGCTGTCTCAAGCAAACTATTATCCAGCTTTTCATTCTGACTTTTCATTCTGACTATAACCTTTACTCAACATCTAATATTTTATCTATCCTTGTGGTCTGAACATTTCAAATTTTTCTTGGTTGCTGAAAAAAATTCTTCCATTTCTCCTCTAATGCTTTTGGCTTCTCTATAGTTTCCTAATTTGTTCTTATTTTAATTTGCTGGACAGTTGATGTAGAATACTAGTATCTGACAAAAAATCAGTAGGTCAGAATACAAATATGAAATATGACATCCCTAAAAAGTCTTGACACCCATTACTAGTTATACTATTAGAAACAGAGCCTATGCAAGTTACAGATTTTGTGAAACAGATTTATATTAGAGGATTCTGAATTTCTA
The DNA here is from genome assembly GCA_026018925.1 of Tupaia tana. Taxonomy (NCBI): domain Eukaryota; kingdom Metazoa; phylum Chordata; class Mammalia; order Scandentia; family Tupaiidae; genus Tupaia; species Tupaia tana. The sequence goes on from JAKSZU010000009.1 coordinate 94,997,558, forward strand.
GGGCACTCTATACAGGATAGTAGTAATCACAGATTCTCTTCTTCAGGTAAGTTATAAATGATAGGAAATGGCATAGTTAGAGCTCCTGGTTCTACACAAAGGGCCAATTACTTACAGCTTCTGGTTCTACTGCAGTATCAATGGTTGCAGTTATGCAAGCAACAGTTTCATCCTGCAATGACAAATGTCTTAATGTAGAAAAAGATTCTGAAATGAAGCTTATGAGTGGATTTCATAATGGTTATTTAATTTTTTCAAGTGTAAACAGAGACCAGTTAAGGTGCTAGACCCATTTTGTGGTCATAGATAACCCAACAGCGATGTTTCCATTCTTGCCTCTGAAGAGCCTTTCTTCTTTATAAGGGTAATTGCGTAGTCTTTATAAAAAGTAAGGTCATGTGGCAACTGATATTTATTGCACATCTGCTCTGCCAGAGATCCCTGGGCCAGAGTAGAAGACAGTCATTACAGCAAGCCAAAGTTTAACCCATTTATAGACTCTATTCTTTTATTTTATTACATATTACTATGTCTGCCTGCCTCTCTCTCTCTCTCTCTCTCTCTGTATGTGTGTGTGTATGTGTGTGTGTGTGAAGACACTATTCTATAAGCAAATAAAATGCCTTAGGTGAGTACCCCAGAAAAATGTGCTCATGAAGTCAGACAAATGTATTATAGCCTCTGTCCCTTACATAGATAAGAACTGATCATATGCAGCTACTCCAGGTAGTGGTTATTATTGATAGGAGGGAAAGAGTACATATTAATTCCCTACCAGAGAATGTCAAATTCCTTTTTTGGGTGCTGGAACATTGACAAGAAGGGAAACCTAAAACCAGTTACTAGGACTAATTTGCTTACAGACTATCATATAAGCAAGTTCTCACCAACAGAATTTAGGCTTCATTTGACATTGTAATGTGTGGATTACCACTTCTGTTTAAGTGATCTGCAAAGTCCTGGAAGAAAGGCTTCCAGGAAGTCACACAAATAAGGAGGTTATAGATGAAAGTGCTATTGGCATAATAGCAGAGAAAAGAATTTAGAGTTATCACATGAATCGTCTACACGGACCCTGTGAAACATTATATAGATGTTAAAACTTGAATCTCATTTTTTTTTTGAGAGGTTTTCTCTATAGGGCGCGTGTGCTTGCCAGACAGACAAAGAGAGACATAGAGACAGAAAGCGAGAAATCACCCCCTAGGGGGGATGGTCACGCCCGCAATCCCTTCTCCTCTCGGGATCTTGGGCACGCACGCACACACGCCCGGCGTGAGTTTTAAGCCACCGGGTCCAGGACACGAACCACGGTCAACTATGTGGGAGTCCAGTGACATAGCCATTACGCTAACTGCTGGTTCCCTATCTCATTATCTTTGAAGCGAGGCATGAAAAGATCCTTCATAAATGCTGTTAACAAAGCAGCTCCCTCGTTCTGCCCAGAAATTTCTAACCAGCGAGGCTCAAACAGAACTCTAAGAAGGCTATAGTGTTTTCTGCACCCTTTCTCATCATGAATTTACAGTTCTGGTGGTTCTCCAAATGCTTCTTAAAATATAGAGCACATCAGTCTATCATAGGTTAATAGTTACCCTTTACTCCCTTCATATTGCAATTTTCAGAATAAGGACTAGATATAGACCTTACAATTAGGGCCCTTAATATAAGGGCCTGAATCACTGGATTTTGGATACTTTTTCTAGAACCTTCCAGAAAATTAGGATCAAAGTGGAGGGTTAATCCTTGAAAAAGGCATGTTGTTAATGTGGGTTGACCATTTTGTCTTTTGTCCCGGTGAAATTCCACAATGCTAAGGGTTAAGCTTAGGACTATGGTTACATGTTCTGCATAAACATGGCAAGATTCTGCCATCATAATCCTAGGTGTAACTACATAACAAAAGGATTTCAGTCTAACAGCGTACTGTCTCTCATTCTAAGGTTATAACTGAGAACCTCTTATATGTACAAGATGTGATCTGACAGTAATGGTCAAGGGAACAAGGCTAGGGTACATTGTGCATATTAACCAACAATACCCTCCAAAATGAAATGTGTGCTTGTAGGCTGTAGGTAACACCATTACTGGGCAGGCGAAAATGCTTTTTATGGAACTGGTCTTAGAGGAGGGAGTGGAAACAAAAAAAGATGTTTATGATTTTATGGGAACTGAAAGGACTACAATAAATTTCCTCATAGGTAACTGCAACAAGGATATTTGCTAAAATTATATTTTAAAGGAAGAAATGGTACACTTATTGCTTAAAGCTCAGAAAGATATTTAGAAATAACAGTTGCCTTCATAACTGAAAAGAGTGTATTCACCTGCCACTTAAAAATAGTTTAAATCCACAATGAAGGGCACAAACACTTACATTTGAAACATTTTTCTTTCACTATAGTGAGTCTTAATAAGAGCCACAGGATACACTGTTGTGTATTTCTAAAAAGTATGCAGCTGAGGGAACCAGCAGTTAGCGTAATGGCTATGTCGCTGGACTCCCACGTAGTCGACCGTGGTTCACGTCCCGGACCCGGTGGCTTAGAACTCACGCCGGGCGCGTGTGCGTGTGTGCCCATCCCCTTTGGAGGGTGATTTCTTGCTTTCTGTCTCTATGTCTCTCTCTGTCTGTCTGGCGAGCGCACGCGCCCTATAGCGAAAAACCTCTCAAAAACAAAAAAAAGTATGCAGCTGGGAGGGTCTCTCAACAATAGCCCTAGAGAACTCTTATTTAAGAGTCCAGCAGGAACTCTGCATAAAAGGTTTACTCTACCTAACTGTGACAGTGGATGGAAGCCAGGACTCCTATCAGGTGTGGCAATCTTTAGCACCCTCCTACTACATGTGCCAGGTGCATTTCAGTGGCAGACACAGCAGTTCTAAAGAGCTCCTCTGAGCCAGCCACCACTAGCAACTTCCACTACAGGCACACCAGGCACCAGTCATATTGCCAGATTCTCACAGAGGATGCTTTATCTTATTTTATTAATCTGGTTCCATGGGTTGCCTTCATCTTTCCCATGTGAGTCAAAGCCCTAGAAATAAGGTGGCATGAAATCCTGTAAGAGCAATGTGGTAGCCATGAACAACAGTGCCCTGGGTCACTACTTTAAAATTTTGGCTCCAATAGATTTCTATAGCCTAGAGTATCTTAATTCTGAGGCAGCCTGCGTAAGGTTTTCATATATTAGATGTTTTAGCTATATTTAAGTGGAATTATAGAGGGAAAACTTAATCTTGTGATAGCCATCTCTTGCATACATTCTATTCTTACCATTTTCTAAACTTTCATACTTCTATGCTTTTGTATATACTTTTGCCTCTATATAGATTGTACTTTCCCTTTTGGCATGTAGGATCTAGTTTCTTCTGGAAACTAATAGTTATTCACCCCTTTCTTTGTGCTCCCACCACACATTGCTCATATTGCTAATGCAAAAGGATATTAAAACTGACATGAAAGAAGGTTCCCAGTTTTCTTTGCCTTCCATTCTCACCTCCTTTCCCACCTTTTCCAACTTTCCCACCTATAAACCTTCACCAACTGACAAAACTACAAGGCTTACAAGAACACTCTTGAGAAATGATCTGACAGTTATCAGGATCGGGTAACAATAGGATTTCAATCTTTTTTTTTTTTTTTTTGAGAGGTTTTCACTATAGGGCGCGTGCGCTCGCCAGACAGACAGAGAGAGACATAGAGACAGAAAGCGAGAAATCACCCCCCAGGGGGGATGGTCACGCCGCAATCCCTTCTCCTCCGTTCTCCTCTCGGGATCTTGGGCACGCACGCACACGTGCCCGGCGTGAGTTCTAAGCCACCGGGTCCGGGACGTGAACCGTGATCGACTACGTAGGAGTCCAGCGACATAGCCATTACGCTAACTGCTGGTTCCCAGGATTTCAATCTTAACAGCCCACTGTTAGATGTGCCCACTATGTTTCTGAGGAAGAGGTACAAAGAGTGGATCAACTTACAACCAAAAGCTTCACAGCAATTAACATCAAAAACTGCTACTACTGAGTTAAACCACAAAGACACATACTCCTTCTTTCTCACCCTATAAAACTCCAGTCCAATCCTACTTGACTTGGAATTCAGGTGCTCCCCAAGTGCATCAGCTGAATAATGCCTTTAAATCTTATTTGAGTGACTTAAATTATTTTTTAACAGTACAGTAGTTAGCAAGGTTACACAGTCAGTAAGTGGCAGAACTGGCTCTAAACCAAGGTCAATTATTTATACCCTGTTTGTTGGATTAAGAACTGTCATCTTAGACTACTAATGTTTTATATAGTACTACTTATTCTAAAACACTGCCTAATAGTCTTTTGGAAGTTGACTTATTTAATTTCTTAGAAATGGCCATCATAATCCTTCCCCCAAACAGTTATAATATGGTATTATTTTTTCTTTATTTACTCTCTAAGAGTAAAATTATGTGTAGATCAGTTTATGCTATCCTATTGACAACTACAGAAAATAATGGGCAAGACCAGGGATGAGAGACTATCTGTTTTGATTGGGGATCAACAGGTGGTGTGGTGTTTAAGGTGTTAGATCCCACATGGTCGACCACAGTTCAAGTCCCGGACTTGATGGCTTGAAAATCATGTCCAGGTGTGTGTGTATGTGTGCCCAAAATCCCAAGAGGAGGATGGAGGAGAAAGGATTGCAGAGTGGCCATCTCGCCTGGGGTGATGCTTTTTTACTTTTCCTCTCTCTGTCTCTCTACAGTGAGTACATGTGCACTATGCAAAACCTAAAAAACAAAAACAAACAAACAAAAAACCTGCTGTCCAAGAGCTAGGACTTACCACTAGGCATTTACATACACATTGCTGTTTTGGAATAATAAATGAGAGAGTAGATGAAAGAAAATCAACCACAACTCCTAAAGATAGTATGTTATATTATGATTTCAGTTTTTTAAAATATATATGCCTAAGGTCTAAGAGAAGGAATACTAAAAATAAAAATAGATTTTAAGATAATAGGATTATGAGAATTTTTCTTCTGGGAAAAAGAACAAACAGCCTCTTCTACTCCCAAAACACACTAGCTCTAGAAATAAATAAAAATGGTAATTTAAGAGAGTATGATTATTTAAACCTATTATTTATTATTGGTTATAAAAGAGAGCTATGGCATTCCTAGTTGTCCTAGGTTATCTTTCAGAATTCAGCTTATTTAAAATTGGGGTATGGTACAGGTCTCTTATTAAGTTAGCCTACAACTGAAGGGACAGCAAATCAATGATTGCTGCTCTTGCTACCTAGGCAATTTTGCACTGCTACGTTCCTGCTTTTGGTGTTTGACTAAATTATGAAAATACTAATGTGCCACTCTATATGTAACCTATGAATGTTCTGACTTAAAAACACTACTACTTAGATCATATCCAATGATGATCCACAATCTCTGTCCCCAAGCCAGTCACAATCTAGTTTTGGCAGAAGACACAGGGTTAGAAATGTTATCATGCACAAAGTGAAACAAATGAAAGTGATATGCCTATTTACACTGCCCCTACTTGGCTTACCGATATCTGGGTAATCACTTGCTGCAGGTTACAAATGATCTCTACATTTTCTTTTAATTCCTGGTCTTCCAAAGTCTCTACTAGCTTTTGAAGATCCAGTTTGCAGCTGAAAATTCAAGCAAAAGATCCCAGGGGTTAGTCATACTGCAAAGGACAGAGAATCCATAACTATATACTAAGGTGATGTAGGTTGATATCTGGTAGGAAACTTACGCCGCATGCTGCCTGAGCTCTTCTAGCTTGGCGTTCATTTTCTCATTCGCTTGCTCTGTCTGCAACAAAGAACCAGGAGATCATCAGTAGCAGTGTCTGATAGCCTCACCTAATTATGCTCTCTCTCCTCCTATGGATTAAAACTCAGGTAGAGAGTCTGACTCCTTTGCTGTAACATCAATAGAAGATTTAGTGGACTTTGGTTATTTAGTGAGAAATATGTTTTTTAACACAGTCATGAAAATTAGCCCTTCTGTCAACATGAGCTACTAAAAATAGCATCTAAGCAGCTGAGTTTTGTGCTTGCCATGATGCTCAGACTATGAGGTGGGGTATGAAGCCTTAATTTCATAGAGAACTTTGCAACTAGGGGAAAAAGCAACACATACTGGCATGCTACTGCCTGCTGTTTGCAATAATAATAATAATAATAATAATAATAATAATAATAACTTAAAATTGCCTCCTATACTACACTGTTCTCTAGCCCTAGCTTAAGAGCATTTAAAACATAAAAGGGCCTCACACTAAATTCGAGCTGAGATTTAAAAAGTTACATTATCTGGTATAGTAAGCTAGTTTTAGCCAAAGAAAGCAAGAAAAAGGGTAAGGCACAAGAATAATGGTGGATAAAGAAATAGCAGAAGGCAGGTATGTTCTGGGAAGGGTGATTGATATTTTCAGTTTTATTTCCATCACAGTATATCTATAGCATGCTTGCTGCAGCAACAGATTTAGGAAGAAAAGTTTATATAGGACAAAAATATTGTTATGAAATTATGACCGCATATTAAATAATAAGCCTATTAGGCAGCCATTGTAACAACTTTTAAAGGTCAAATGGGTATGTGGCTAGAATAACAAGTACTGTGATTACATTAGCCACATTCACATACATATGAAACACAGCTTCTAGAGTTACTTTAAAGGCATAAAATACAGCAATGGAGACAAAAACTGTATCTCCTACAACCTATTTTTACCCATCAGCTAGTAATAAACAATACAATGGATGTAAGTTTTGGCTTCCTTTAAAGAAACCCTTAAGCAACTTACCCTGCCTTGACTCTTACTTGAATGCATGAAAGTGTATAAGTGATAGAGGTTCAATTACATTTTGGTGATAACTCATTTTTACCTCTGGCAATATTTGTACCATCAAAGATTGAGTTCTATTTGGACTAGTAGAAAAAAATTAGTGATAGAGCCAGCTTGTACTGATCCAGAAGGTTACTATCAACAGGATAGGATTCAAAACTGGTATAAGCAGTTACACAGTAATCTACTATTTGGAAACTAACCATATGGAAAATGAATTAAAATTAATTTCCCAGGTGTTGTACGACACCATGGCAGCTGTTAGGATGGGGTATGACATGTGACAATGTTAGAAGAGAGATAAACTAAAATTTTAGTATGGGAACAATTACCAGGGGTCTTCAAAAAAACTCACAGAAAATGCATATTCTGGGGAAAAAAGCCCACGGATTTCAATTTTTTATGTGATAGAATAAACTCATACTTGATTTCATATTTTCCATGAGCTTTTTGAAGTCCCTTCATCCTTGCTTTTACAGATAAAGATCAGGCAGGACTTAGGGTGATGGTGGACTTGGTGCTTTCCTTTCTGGTATTTTATAAAATTTTAAAATGGGATTCACATATCAATAGACTGTTAGTGATGTATATATTTTTACTTTTCTGTATGTTTAATTACAAGCCTATGTATTCACTCAGAAAGGCTCCCAGAGAATATGGTAATACAAATACATTTCTTTCTGCATAATTTGTCTCTCATAATAAAAGGAATGTTAAATATTTCAGAAACCAAAGTTAGTAAATGTCTAGATTGCTAGTAGTTTTGTATAGAGACCTCACCAAAATGATCCTCTCCAACATTTGGGCTGTCTGCCCAGCTGCCTCGCTCAGACCACGACTTAATTTTTCATTTTCCTCTACCAGGGACTGATTTTTCTCCATCAGGGATTGCAGATTTTCTGATGGTTCCACACTAAAACAAAGAAAGTAACATAATAGAAAAATATATGAGTGATAACACATTAAAGGTGAATAAAAATATATCCCATAAGCTTTTTGGCTAGGGGTTGAGTTAAAATTACCCCACGAAAGTCTGAGATGTCTAATCCAATCTATCTTCCCAGTCAGGTAGTATATTGGATAAACAAGAAACACACTCCTGAACTATTTTAAATGTTTGGAGGAAGACAGTAATTCAGAACCAGATATAGTTATAACAAGAATGACCACTCTACCTTGGTTCTTGATTTAGGATATTTCTATTTCTTCATTTAGTTAAGAATTGCAGGCTACCTGTAGCTAAAATACATGTTCTCTCTTCTTCCCACCTTCAATCCTCATTAAAGATTAGGGAAGTAGAAGAGTCAGCAGCTGGCATGGTAGTTAAGGCACTGGATTCCCTTATGTCTGACTACAGACCAAGTCTCACACCTGGCAGCTTGAGAATCATGCTGGGTCTGCGTGCACCCAAAATCACAAGAGAAGAATGGAGGGGAAGGGATTGTGCTGTGGTCATCTCCTCTGCCCCCTGAGGAGTGTGATTCTCACTTTCCCTCTCTCTTTCTCTAGTGAAAGTATGTAAGGTTTTTTAAGGCAAAAACTTAAAAAACAAAAAGATTAGGAAAGTAGAGAAAGAAGAGGTATGGAGGAGATAAAAGTGACACTGGCTTAGGGTCAAATTTAATCTGATCAACACAAGTTAAATAACACATTTACTGTTGGGACCAGCAGTTAGCGTAATGGCTATGTCGCTGGACTCCCATGTAGTCGACTGGGGTTCGCGTCCCGGACCCGGTGGCTTAAACTCATGCCAGGCGCGTGTGCGTGCGTGCCCAAGATCCCAAGAGGAGAACGGAGGAGAAGGGATTGCGGTGCAGCCATCCCCCCTGGGGGGTGATTTCTCGCTTTCTGTCTCTCTGTCTCTCTCTGTCTGTCTGGCGAGCGCACGTGCCCTATAGTGAAAACCTCTCCAAAACAACAACAACA